>NW_023611334.1:0-146614 GCF_013339725.1 Rhipicephalus microplus
CAACTTTATTGTCGTCAGACTTAAGGAGGTAGGTGACCCGCCAGGCTGAACCTGATGGCCACCTCCTCTGCCCTTTGTACGGCCTGGAGCTGAACGGCCAGGCTGGTGGAGGTCAGAAACTGCCTCCCACCCCTCTGGCGAGGGAGCGGCTAGGAGATCGAGAGAGGGGGGATCTTCCCTGCAGGCCCAGAGAATGTGATTAAGTGTGGCTATTGAGCCACAATGCGAGCAATGCGGATCAATCGAGTCGGGGTATATACGTGCATAATGTATGGGCACGGAAATGAATGTGTTTGCAAGCGGCGCCAGATAACCTCCTGGCGCCTTAGTTAGCTTATGGTGCGGGGGTGGTTTTGTCTGCCTCGAAAGACGGTACTATTGTGTGATGTCATGGTAGGATGTCAAGGCTTCACCAGGGTTTTCCAAATCAGAGGCGGGTCCCACCGCTCGGCTGACGAATCCTCGAGCATATAGGTGGGCCGCCTCGTTCCCTGGGTTCCCCGCGTGAGCCGGCACCCATACCAGCGCAATGGAGGATAGTGCTTCTTCCTCAGCATCTGTAAGGAGACCGGGCAATAGTAAACGCAGAGTTGTGGGGGCCACAATGCCACGTGCGAAGTTGGATATAGCAAGCCTTTGAGTCACTGAGTATAGTGGTGAATCCGGATTGCTGCTGCTAGCGCTATCGCCGCTTCCTCAGCTTCGTCGTATTAAGCACACGGACAGAAGCAGGCCGCTTTAATTTGAGGTGAATTGGCGTTGTTGCCGGGGAGAGTGATTACGCTATTGCATATGCTTTAGTAAACTCTCGGTATTGGGCGGCGTCAACGTACGCAACGGTTGGGTTGGACGCGTACGTTTTTTGCAAGAATTTGGCCCTCGCTTCCTTCTACCGTCGTGATGGCTGGCCAACAGTGTTCTTTGGCAGTGGTTTTATGAGGAATTTCTTTCTGATGTTGGGGGGGATGACAGCCGGATCGTTACCCGTAGGAGATACCACATGGTCAATGTTAGCAAGGATCCAACGCCCCGTCCTGCTTCCCTGTAATCGGTGAATTTGCGCCGTAAGATGCGCTTCAAGAAGTTCTTCTAAGGTGTTATGCAGCCCAAGACTGAGGAGGTGCTCTGTCGATGTGTTTCGGGGGAGACCCAATGCCACCTTATACGCTTTGCGTAAGAGCCGATTTAGTTGGGCTCGCTCAGATTGAAGGAGGTGCAAATAAGGGAGGGCGTACGTGAAGCGCGACAAAACGAAGGCTTGAATTATCTGTAGCAGTTCTTTCTCCTTCATGCCTCGATTGCGAGCGCTCACTCGAGATATAAGATGGGCCGTCTGGTTCACGGTTACGGTGAGACGGTCTAGCGTAATGTTGTTGTGGTGGTTTGTTTGCACAATGAGTCCGAGTACTCTCATGTGGGCCACCTGCTTAATTGGCGTGTCATTGACATACACGTTAATACTAGGAAGTGGAGTCTTAATTTTGCGGCGATCTGGAGGTCGCAGTAATAGTAGCTCCGATTTGCTCTGGGAACACTCCAAACCCGCTTCTGACACGTGCTGAACGACTACGTCGGTTGCTCTTTGAAGAGTCTCCTCGATTTGACCATCGGATCCCACCGTCGTCCAGAGCGTGATGTCATCTGCGTAGAGGGTGTATCGCAGGCCGGGTATCGTGTCAAGTTTGGGAGGTAGTGACCTCATAGCGAGGTTGAAAAGGAAAGGGGACAAAACAGCTCCCTGCGGGGTGCCGCGATCACCGAGTGTGATGAGCTTAGAACGAAGGTCACCCACTGAGAGTTCAACCGTTCGATTAGATAAGAAAGCACGGACGTAGTTAAATATGCGTTCCCCGGATCGTAGTTCGGACAGACTGCCTAAAATGGCACTATGCTTCACGTTGTCAAATGCTTTGTGAAGGTCCAGACCGAGCAAAGCCTTGGTACTAGTGCCACTCTCAGGTCGTAGGAGATCGTGATGCAACTGGATGAGCGCATCCTGAGTGGATAGATGGGCCCTGAAGCCCAGCATTGTGGGGGGGAAGTAGGCGGTGCTCTTCCGCGAAATTTTGCAAGCGACAGAGGACAACATGCTCCATTAGTTTGCCCAGGCAGGAGGTCAACGAGATTGGACGAAGATTCTCCAGGTCGAGTTTCTTGCCCGGTTTCGGTATAAACGCGACCCTTGCGTGTTTCCATTCTGATGGCAAATGGCCGGACCTCCAGCACTCATTCATATATTCAGTAATGGCCCCTACCGACTTTGGATCGAGGTTGCGCAGCGTCTTATTGTCACCCCGTCAGGACGGGTGCCGATGTTGTACGCAGTTTATGTAGCGCTATGCAAACCTCACTTTCCGAAATGTCGGCGTCCAACTGTTCGTTGGCTGTTCCAGTGTATTCAGGCAACTGCTCTGTGCTGTTCTGTTTCTGAGATGTGTTGATGTAGCGGGTGATGAGCTCCTCCAGCAGCTCTTCGTTGGTGCCCGGGTATTGATGGACAATTCGCGCGAGCTGTTTGCGTGCGGCCGACTTGGAGCTACCAGGGTCCAGCAGGTGTCGCAGAAGATGCCACGTTTTCTTGCAGCCCATCTGGCCATTGAGGCTGCCGCAAAGTTGGCCCCACTGTTGGCGTGTTAGCACAGCGGTGTGGGCTTCTAATTCACGTTCGAGCCTCGAGATGCGGCGGCGGAGCCTTGTGTTGTGACGTTGGCGCCGCCACCTACGCATGAGGCTTTCATGCGCCTCCCACATATGTAGAAGGCGTGAATCTGTTGATGGCTGTTCCGGAGTTACGTCTGCTTGGTATGTTGTAGCGTCCACATCTCGACTCAAAGAAAGTATCCATTCGTTCAAGTCCAATACCGAATCGGGTGCCGTTTCTTTGCGCAGTTGGCGGAATTTATCCCAGTCTGTAATGCGAGCTGTGGCTCGTTTTTTACATTGCTTGTGGTTAACTCAATGGTTACCGCTAGAATGAAATGGTCACTTCCTACGGTGTGACCTGTGTTTTGCCAACGGGCACCCTCCGTGTTTTTGCAAAGGGAGAGGTCTGGGGTAGTATCTCGACATACGCTGTTCCCGATTCGCGTCGATTGCTCCGGATCATTGAGGATACTGAAACCTAGGTCGTGTATGATGCTCCATAATCGGCGACCCTTGGGGTTGGATTTCGGGTATCCCCATTCGGGATGTTTTGCGTTAAAATCGCCTAGTACGAGCAGCTTTGCATCCTTCGCCAGATTTGTTGCTTTCCGAAAGATGTAAGGTAGATCCGCAGCTGTATCTCTTGGAGGGCTGTATATATTTAAAATGAAGAGTGGCTTGTCTCCTCGTCTTTTTGGTATAATTTCCACCAGTGTGTGATGAATACTCGTACCCTCAATTTCATGTTGAATGGCTGTGACATTCTTGTGTACTAAGATGGCAGTGTGGCATTGTGCGCTCGCGGATATGTCTATTTTCTGATTATATGATGCGTATCCGGGCAGTTGAGCGGCAGTGTTCGTTTCTTGTAAAACTATGATGTCCGGCGAACATTCCCCATTTGGTGCATGGTTTTGAATATGCTGGATATGTTGCTGCAGATGGCCCTTCTTATTGCGGAAGCTCCTGCAGTTCCACTGCCAGACGGTGAGCGTGTGGAGAGCCGCCATGACTATGTTATTGGCGTAGGGGCCGGTGTTTGCCGGCTATTGGATGGTGTGCGGTGGATGGCCAACTGCACACTGAAGTCGGCCAGTGCAGCTTCGGTCGAGCTCTTTAACACGGCGAATGAGGTGGTTGTTTCCCGGATGGTTTGGTGGATCGCATTAAAGCGCGTTTCTATTTCAGCGTTCAGATCGGATTTCAGCGTTGAGATGGCTGCCGTGACTGCCGTCGTTACTTTTGTAGTGATGTCGGCGTCTGCGTGGAGTGAAGCTGTGGGTGTAGCTGCCTTGCGTTTATTAGCGTTCTGAAGTTGAGGAACTGGCGATAACGCCGGGTTTGGTGCCAGGGGGTTCGGATGTGCGTCTTGTGTTTCGGATGATGTGGGTGTAGTTTGTTTGTCGATACTGAGTGCTCTATCTATTTTGGCTTCTAGAGACTGGATGTAGCTAGTCAATTTAGCTATCTGGGACTGCTGGGCCGAGATTTGAGCCTTAAGGGCAGAATTCTCCTTTGCCAACTCCCTCACCTGTGAATCGGAAAATAGTAGTGATGCCGGGGCGCCCCGCTGCCAGGCCACCGACTTGGACGCTTCTCCGGGACCTCGACTGGATGAACGAGACACCGATGGGCTGCGCCTGGCTGATTTGGACCTTGAGTGAGATGAGGGCCTGCTGTCTCGTCGTTGGGCTGAGCGTGACCTCGGGCGCCTGCTGTGGGATCGACACCTGCTGCCACGTCGTTTAGCTGAACGAGACCCTGAGCGCCGGGTGTGGGATGGGGACCTGCTCTCTCGGCGCTGCTGCTGGTTGCTGCTGTTCCCGAGTGGTGGGAGAGATGCAGAATGGTCTCGAGATGATGGGGAGCGTCTGCTGGAGGAGCCACTGTGAGATGGGTTGCGATGGATGTTCGACGAAGGTTCTTGCGCTTCTTGCTTCGATTGCGGGGTGGGTGGCGCCTTCTTGATAAAGCGATACTTGCAGTTTGAGCTGCCGGTGTTGTGTGCACCATTGCAGACGATGCAGCGTGGCGTGCATGCGGGTGTTTCGCCCTGTCCTGGTGTGGGGTGTTCCTCTCCGCAACGGCGGCACCGCTGCTTGCGTGGCATCGGGCAAACATCCGTGCGGGTGACCAACCTTGCGGCAGTTAAAACACGATTCCACCCTGTTGTAGAACGGGTACAGCCTGATGTCGGTTCCGTGGTAGAATATCCACTTTGGAAGGTTTGGCGTCATTAGTGCAACCACGACGTGCCTAGTTTGGCCCAAGCGTCTTCCACTCACGATAGGAATGGTGGGGTTGCTGGCTTGTAGGTCTGCCAAAATCTCTTCGTCTGAGAAGTCATCGTATGCATGGAACATGATGCCTCGTATGGCGTCGTCTGGAGGGGGGGCGTAGACATGGAGCTCGATAGTAGCAGCGCCGATGGTAATCGACTTCACTCGAAGGTAGGCTTGGGCGCGTTGCGAGTCGATCACGCTCAAGGTAAAGGTATTATTGGTGGGGTGCGTCCGAAGGCGATCCCGACTTGCTGGTGGCTGATCTGGCAGTGAAGCTGCCTTGAGCAGGGCGTCGTGCAATTGCCACGGCGGCACTTTCGTCAAGTCGATGGGCGTTCTTGGACGTCCTACTATATGAATGGAGTCTTGCGGCAATCGGGGGAGTGGTGCCCGCCGACGTAACCGAGGCGGACGTGACTTGACCTGGGGTTGGCGTTCCGGCACAGCGGCGCGGGCATTCTCCGACGTACACGGTTGAAGAACGGGCTTGCCTTGGTTTTGAAGTTCCCGTCGGCGTCGTTCCTGGGCACGATAGCCGGGCGATTGCCAGGAATCGTCGGACCACTCCTCTTCAGAGATGGTATGACCTTCTACGACGCACTCCATTCCGGTGGGCGGCTGGGCACGACGATGTGAGTAGCGTGAGACGCTGCACCAGGCTTAGGCAAGGAGCCGGACGCGCGCTGAGCCAGCTAGGCTCAGGGCGGCGAGCGGCGTTGGTCGGGTCAGCAGATGCTCCTGGGAGAATCTTGATAAATCCAGTGCAGAGAGTCTGCCGACTCGGAAGGTCACGGGTTTAATCGCGGCATTTTGGTGAAGGCAAATGTTAGATGATCGCGTACTGCATGATATCGCTACACGTTAAACAACACCAGATAGTCGATAATTCTGGAGCCGTCCTCTGCGGTGTCTCTTATAGTTATATGGCTGTTTCGGGACGCGATACTACAAATAATACAATAAACATTACGTAAGCTATACGTAGCATGCGTCTTGAGACGCAGCTTTCGCGACCAACCCAAGACCCACTCGTTTCGACGTGTGAAGGGACGGAGCCATACCGCACCTCGGCTTCATATAGCGAAATACAGTGAAAAACTATGTAGGTGCACTTTACAAAGTCCTTCTCAATTACTCTTTTGAGATATGCTGCAAATTATTGTAAGTGAATGTTGTGAACAATTTCACTTCCGAACTTATGTCGACAGCCAACACAAGTCGTCATCGTAAAGCAGACATGTTCATTTTATTTGGAATGTTGCTAATGATTGATATGAGGGGGGGGGGGGTTAACGTCCCAAAACCACTATATGATCATGAGAGACGCTGGAACATTGTTAATAATCATTGTATATATATTTGGTGATGCAGTTCTCGAGTATGACACCAACGCCAGAAAATAGCTCAGGCCAAACAGTCGTGTGAAAGTGAAGCACTTAAAATGAAGACATTCTCAAAGTATTCTGTTCACTTAAAAAAAATTGCCCGCAGCTTCCCTCGGGGGAACACTGAGGAGGATGCGGAGCATATAATTGGTTAACGGGGTGTTAAAGTGCGCCTTACTTGGGTCGATGGCTAAATTGGTTAACGTGGTTGTAGGAGGGGGTGTTAAATGAGTGAACACGTACACACGTATGCGAAAGGGCGGCGCTGGTCGAAGAGACGTCGATCATTGTTTTTGTGGATTCGTTGGAATTCATTTCACCGCGACCTTGGACGTCGACGCGCCGTACAAATTAACCGACGAGCAGCAACTGAGCGAGCGAGCGCCGACCTTGAGTATATATACAGCGCGACGGCGCATGCGCTGTCGCTGTCGAATGTTCGAGAAGGGGGAGAAGCGCAACGGCGCATGCGCGCGCGTCAGCTGCCGATGTTCTCGAAGCGCGACGGCGCTTGCGCGCGCGTCAGCTGCCGATGTTCTCGAAGCGTGACGGCGCATGCGCGCTACATTATACAGCTAGCGAATGTTTGTGAAGAGGAGAAGCGCACGCGGTGTGTAGAGGAGGAAGGGTGCACAGATGGTGGAGAAGTGAAGCGCGCGCGGTGTGTAGAGGAGGAAGGGATGCACAGATGGTGGAAGAAGGAGGAGGAAGCTTGCGGACGGCGCCGCACTACAAGCCTCGAGTATTAGATGCTCCGCATCTAAAATAGCTGTTGATCTACATGAAGCCGTCGTTCAGGCTGCTCGTACCCCTTCAGCGACCGCACCGCTCGGTCTCCGTCTCAATTCATCATCCGGGAAAGACCAAAATTTGAATGGTGCAGTGCAAAAAAAAACTTACTTAGGCAAGCAACATCATCCCTCGCATGCTGTTAATCTTTCAAGCTTGGAAATGTTTGTTTAGAGCGGCTAGGTTAATTTCAATATTTTTATCAGTCAAAAGTTCACATTTTGTAGTGTGGGCTCACGGCCAGTGAACAAAGTTTTTTCTAAATATGCCGTGAAGTAAATTGCATAGTTTTGATCGAACGAGTTCAGAGAAAAAAAATATCGTTCCTTATTGTTCAAAATTATAGAGTGAGTGAGTAAAAACTTTATTGAACATGTCCGGCGTCATTGAGCGGGGTGGGGCTACAAGCACCCCGGCCTAGGTGACGGCCTCGAGTCCTTGGACCCGGGCGGCATCCTGGGCTTGCCGGATGGCCCACAGTTGATCGGCAAGGTCGTGACTGAGCAGAGCCGCCTCCCATCGCGCCTCGCGATTCGAGACTGCCATGTCTACCGGGTTCGTAGGGGACTGCTGCGCGTTACCGGTACACTTCCACAGCATGTGCTGCAGCGTCGCTCTGGCTCCACACGCCTTACACGCGTCGGACGTATAAACGCCTGGGCAGCAGAGGCGAAGGATCACCGGATTCGGGTACGTGTGTGTCTGTAGTTGTCTCCAGGCAACCTGCTGTTTCTTGTTTAGTTTGGCGTGGGGCGGTGGATATTTGCATCTGTTCAGTCTGTAGTGTTGCGTGATGTCTCTGAAAGTGGTCATGCGATCCCCCCCCCCCCCCCCGTCCATTCCCGCATCGCTGTCGATGTGTGCAAGACATCGGGACTGTCGGCAGGCGTCGCAGCTCGGCGTCCTCGTGCCGCGGCGTGGGCAGTCGCGTTGCCCGCAAGCGGAGGGTCCGTGTGGGCGGGGGTCCGTACGAGGAAACGTCGTTTTTGCGGCAGATGTTGCGTTCGTGAATTTGGAGAATGCGGGCCGCTTCGCGGGAGATCCGGCCGCTGGCGTAGTTGCGTATCGCCGCCTGCGAGTCGCCTCTTATCAGCTCGGCGTCCGTGGTGGCTATCGCGAGGGCTATGGCAGCTTCTTCGGCCGCCTCCGTCTCTTACGTGCCTATCGTCGCACTCGTGACGCAAGTTCCTACATGATACGTGAAACCAAATTGTTTTCCGTGGTTTTCCTATCAATAAAGCATAAAACAGGTTATTGGTAAGCCTTCCTTTGCTTTCGAAAAACACACACCCGTGCAGCCCCCCCCCCCCCACCCCGCCTCCCACACGTGTATGGACGCTCGCCCGGGCCAGTTGTTTAGCGCTTATGGTGCACGTCTTTTGATGCGATGGTTGCGGGATTGAATTCTGGTTTGGTGGCCGCATTTCAATAGAGGCGAACAGCTGAAGGCCAGTGTACGTAGATATAGGTGCACGTTTAACAATCTCACGTAGTCGAAATGTTCGTAGTCTACCTCTTTAGCATCCCTTGTATTGATATCAGGGCTCCGGGCTGTAAAACTCGAACAAATATTACGCATACACGCATAAACACGCTTGCAGCTGTGCGCCCACGTGGGTGTCTGCATAGTATAGATAAAGAGTTAGTGAAAGACGGGAATCAAAGCAATCACAATAGTTTTCCCGTCGTAAGGCCACACGAGTCATATTTCCACGAATCCAGAAAGCAGGCCTCCTCACGTGAAAACCGCTCGGGAGGACCTTTCGAACGGCGGTCACCCTTGAGTGTTCATTTACGTCGTTTAACATCATTCGTCCTCACTATACCACCCGGCTTAAGCCAGGTAGAAGAAACACACTCCTTTTTAACTTACGTACGTGCCTAGAAAAAGCAGTAACTTGCCATATCTGGCTTAAGTGTGATGTTTAGGTCTCCCATGTTTCTGTACACAAATTGGATCACTCACTTGTAAGTCGAAACGGCAAGTTAGAGAAAACCCTCTTTCTTAGTGTTACGGTCAATATCCCTCGTGAGCATTTGAATATATTAGATTGTTGAGACTGATAGCTTTGGCAGCAAGAGCGTTAAGCAACATAATTGTATGCATAACTAAAGAGTGGCGTCATATATGCGTTGGTGGAGCACATGGCAACAACCGGTTGACTGCTCGTAAAATACTGAAGAACAAGATGGGAATACATTCTTGTTTTGAATTCTTCTAAACACAATAGACCGCAACTGATTTGTTCGATGTGTGGGGTTTAACGTCCCAAAAGCACTCTATGATTATGAGAGACGCCGCACTGGAGGGCTTCGCGAATTTCGACAACCTGGGGTTCTTTAACAAGCACCCAAAGCTGAGCTCATGGGCCTAGAGCATTATCCCTTCCATCTAAATTGCAGCCGCCCTAGTGTTTTTGATGGAGGCTAAAATCCTACATTAAACCAGGAGCGCACATAGAATTGACATCACGAAAATTTTTACTTTTACACACGCTGCTCATTTACGTCACGTGCCTAATCCTATCTTAGGGATATGTGGCACACATCACTCTGTACGCTAACGAGGGTAGTGATGCGAGTATCGAGGAGTGCCTGCGGGTGGTGGTGGACACTGTCATGAACTTTGCTGCCAGTGGGCGTCTTTCATGCTCTCCAGAAAATCAGAACTATTCGTCTAAAACCCGAAGCCTCTACGTTACAAGCACAGCTGGGAATTTGGTAGTAAAAAATAGGGAAAACGTGCTCCAAAATTGAACATAATCACAATCTTAGTAATATTCCTTCAAGATAATGAACCTAATGATGGAATGATGTAAAACATAGAGAGATTTGCCGCAAAAGTTTTTGACTTATTTAAAAAAACTAAGCTGAAAGGACGCAACCTGAAGGAAAGAAGCTTGCTCAAGCTAACCCAAGCATGCGTAATAATCCATCTGTGCTACGCCACACCTTTTGATGGCATCAGGTCTAAGGAGAAAAGGAAATTTGACACGCTCATTCGACGGCACGTAAAAAGGGCTTTAGCCTTACTAATCAGCACCTCCACAGAGAAGCTTCTCCCTATGACAATTCACAATACGTTGGATGAAATAGCAAAGGTGGTGGTGGTGGTGGTAAAAAACATTTATTTCAGAAAACGTTTACTAGAGAGTGCCGACGTATAGCAAAGGCTGACAGAATTTCACAGCTTGATCGACTGAGCGAGACGACCACAAGTAGAGCTATTTTTGATATGGTGTGCCTGCAAACCAAAAGGAGACCACGACGCCAATGGGACATCCAGACACACAGCTGAAAAAATCTGAATATTTCCTCCCTACCTACAAAAGTTTTCTTATATTCAACGCAGAAAGAAAAAAAAAAGACAGCAGAAACTCTCATCAAACGCTTTACATTAAAGTACCACATGTCTGTGGCGAATACGCGGACGCGTCTTCTCGAGTGCGGTGGCAAATCGAGCGCGGTGGTAGCCTCAGTGGTCGACAGCCAAGGTTCCCCGTATTGGCCGCCATCATTAGAAGTCACAATACAGATATGGCTGAAGAACTTGCGATAGCATTTGCTTGCGATGGAAAGAAGCTCATTATAGCAATAGCAAAACGTTCATCTCTACTTTCGGTAAAGATCTGATTTCGCCCGAAGCGTCGAGGGTAATGTCCGGTAGATGGCAAAACAAAAAAAAATGGCTACATATTCACGGAATGAATGATGGAGAGTGGAGCGAAGCATCCGTCCGTCCCATCGTTTTTGCTTCTGTCCGTCCATGCGTCCATCTGTGTGACCGTCCGTGCGTCCATCCGCCCGTCTGTGCGTGCGTCTGTTCGTGCGTTCGCACGTCCCTCCATGCGTCGATCCCTGCGTTCGTTCATGCGTCCGCTCCTTCGTCCGTCCGTGCGTCCATCCGTCCGTCCATGCATCTGTCTGTGTGTCCGTTCATCCATCTAGTCAACATTCCAAGTACCACCATCTGGCATCTTTTCGTGATATATTCGATGGATGGATGGATGGATGGATGCTATGAGCGTCCCCTTTATAACGGGGTGGTGACAAGTATGCCACCAGGCTCGACAAAAAAAAAACCTTTTTTCTCTTTTTTTTTATGTTGGCCTAATGCCTCTACTTCGATAAATTCTATCTTAATGGAAAAAAGGTAAATTTTCAGCTTAAGTTCTCTGCCATTTACGGCACACTGTCCATATTTTATTTTTCCAATATTTATTTTTGTCCTTTCTCTCTAATTTTCTGCCACCAATACTCTAACCGTCTCTTACTTATTTCAATCGCGGGTGTGTTCAGCTTTCCATTGTTGTCCCTAAAACCCAAGGCTTCCTGTAGGCTCGTGCCCAAACGTACACCTGGGTGGATATCTCCACATTCAATCAGAACATGCTCCGCCGTTTCCTTATCTTTCCCGCAGCATGTGCATTGTTCTTCTTCTTTACTGAATCTTGCTTTATAACTACGCGTTCTAAGGCAACCCGATCTCGCTTCAAACAGTAAAGCGCTTCCCCTTGAATTATCGTAAAATGCCTCCCTCCTTATTTCATTTTTGCCCTTTCGGTAGTTACTCAAAGCCGGTTTTTTCTTCATAGCTGCCATCCAGTAAATCCTCTCCGCCTCCCTGACTTTTCCCTTAACGCTCTTTGTTGACATATGGCTCACAATACCAGCCGTATATTTACTAGTGAGTCTTCTAGTTCTTTTTCTCCACTGTGTGTCCACGCTCTTCCTATACAAATAACAGAACACCTTCTCTGCCCATCTACTCTCCTTCATATTTCTTAGCCTTTCTTCGAACCTTATTTTGCTCTGCGCTTCCCTCGCCTCAAAACCTGCCCACATATAGAAGCACCGCCATCCAGCGGACATTCCGCATATAGAAGCACCGCCATCCAGCGGACATTCCATGGACTAAACGAGAGGTGGCACACGCACACTTTCTTACGGCTTGCGCTTCGGGTCTACTTCCCACCGTTAACCACCTCGAGCTCATGGTATATACTAGTTCACTGTATTCATGGCACTGCGGCCGAACGCTCGCTAAACCTTTCGAAAACCAAGGAGGTTACGCCCAGCGAGTATGACGTAGCAAACTTTTCAGTCAGATAGCGCTCAATGTACATGCCAATGGCTGTAATGGGAAATGAGACGCAGAGAATTCGGCTTTTACTTTCTTACGGCTTGCGCTTGCTATCTACTTCCCATTTTTAACCACCTCCAGTTCATTCATGGTATATACAAGTTTGCTGTATTCATGGCACTGCGGCTCAACGCTCGCTAAACATTTCTAAAGCTAAGGAGGTTACACCCAGCGAGTATAACGTAGCAACCTTTTCTTGTCAGATAGTGCTCAATGTACATGCCAATGGCTGCTAATGGGCAATGAGAAACCGGAGAATTCGGCTTTTAGTTAGCGCGCACGCTTCGAATTTTTTATTGTTTAACAATGCACAGGAGAAATTTCCCACCGGCACCACCTTGCAGGTCGAAGCATAAGACATGTTACGCACTACTAGGAGGAACGAACGGTTGCCGCTTTAAAGAGCTTCGCCTCTAAAAAAATGGCCTAATTTTGACCCTAGCACACATGTTTGCTCCGAGCAAGAAGGCGGCCCACGAGTTAGCCCGAGCTCTCGAATTCCGGGTGACTGTGGAGCCCGCGACTGATGCACACGGATGAGCGTCTGAAAAATTACACGAATAATGTTGAAAATCATCGGTAATTTCGGAGAGTGGTGCCACCACCGGATAAAAGCCTCAACAATAAGGAGGCCGTTACATGGCGGCGTGTGCCAGCTGGCAATATTGTAAAACAGCCTGTGCACATCATGTTCAGAAAATGATAGGCGAACGATAGTTCCAAAACTGGGAGCCGAAAGAACAATTGATCACATAATACGAGAGTGTGATAACTCCCCAGGGGCAACATCGAGTACAACAAGTATAGAGACCTGGAAAGCCCTGCTCTGCAGAGAGGACTCTGTTTCACAGCAACAATCCATCCGCCACGCGGCAGAAGCCGCGAGGAGTCAAAACCTCTTCGCCTGCTTCTAATCATGTAGGTGCCGGCCTCCGTCACCGAGGTCTGTGTGCCGGCGACGGCAAGTAGGGGACTTCTTTTCTTTGCGGCAAAAAACATATTTCATAATCATCATTATTCTACTTTAGAGACGCTCCAAATTTCTTGCTCATTGTGAAAGACTTCAGTGTAGCAGGTTGAACATGATTTTTTTTCACATAATTTTGTTGGTGTGCTGACTATCTTCCATCTGTGTACAGCATCTTACACATTTAAAGTGACCCTACGCTCCACGGAGCGTCAGTGCATCCCACTTGGTTGCTCGTTGAACCGTATAAGGCACGTTCACAACCAACGCGAGGTTCACAAGCGCAAAAGCCGATTTTCAAGGCGATGAGGCAGGAAGGTCACGTGCATGGCTGTTCAAATAATGATGTAAGAGGTTTAATGTTCCGACACCACGATAAGAATATGAAAGGCGCTGTAGTGGAAGTATTCAGAAATTTCGACCGTCTGGTGTTATTTCATTAGCACTGACACCACAAAATACACAGGCCTCTAGCATTGATCCTCCTTTGAAATTCGACCACTGCGGCCAGGATCGAACCGGTGACCTTCGGGTCAGCAGCCCAGCATCCGAACTACTACATCGCCGTGGTGAACCGCATGGCTATTCTGACCAATCGCGTTGCCTTCTGCCCGTTCTACCATGTGGGCGAAGCAATTCACCAATCCACGGTTACGTGTTGCCATGTTGCGGAGGTGCACGATACTGCGAGCAAGCGCCTGGAACCCTTGTTCTGCCCTTGGTTTTGCCACGGCCAAGGTGGCCAAGCTTTCAGGGTGGAGGAAATCGGTTCGGGAGCGATTCGAGTAAGTGGCCACGGTACAAGGCACTATAGCCGCAAGTTTTCTCCTCTCGCGGAAAATCCGTGTCTACATTCCGTAGACGCCGATCAGCGCTCTCTGTAAAGGCGCCTTAAGAACCCTTGTTGCATTTCACGGCCACGCAGGAAGAAACATTTCTTCCGTGTACACAGCAAAAGAAGTGCAGCGTTCACCAGTGTGGTAGCAGACGATGCCAACTGCCCGGTTCGCTAATGCCGCTTCGCTATCAAGCACAGCTGTGCCAGATGCACTTACGCTGCAAGGAGGGTGATTACGCGAAGCTGTTTTCACCATTTCAGTGAATGAGCCGGTAAATCAGTGCGTCTTCTAAGCGTCCCTTTATATTGCTTCCTGTGAAATTGACTCCTTCGCATCAAGCTCTCGTATGAAGCTGAGCATGCTCTCAAGAAAAAAAATAATGCATGTAAATCATTGCTGTTTTGAAGGGACCTTGGCATCGAAGAACGTTCGAACAGATGTTAGCGAAAGTACACAGACTTGAAAATGTGTTGGCACAAGAATTCGTTGATCTTTTTTGTTACCCTGTGATTGATTTATGACCACTCATTGCGAACCTGTTAATAAGTATTATACATAGCCATTTATTTTAATTGAACAATTCTTTCGATAGAACAAGCATCCAAACGAGGCAAGGCTTTCTTCGCTTTCCTATTCCGATATTCTCTCAATGAACCCACCGTCTAGCTTGGGAAAAGCACAAACGTCATGCCATTAGCCCACACTATCGTGTTCGAAGCCAATCGAACAACATCGCATGCAATCTTATAAGAAGCGATGATTCTAGAAAATTATTTCAGCCGCCGCATGGAATGCCTTCTGGTATACTAAATGTAATGAGAGCAAAAAGTGATGGTATTTACCATAAAATGAAAATTATGCCACTTCATATTCCCCTCCCTTCGACGTAACTCTCTTCACTGTACCCCTTCAATGTAGAGAAGGAGGCTTGAGCACAAAACAAGTATTCAAAGTTGGGCCTGATGGTTCGTAGTATACTTGAACTGGTATAGCCCATTACGGGAACGAAGAAAGGGCCGAGCACATCATCACAAGAGCGGTAAGCGCTAACTTCCAACTAAGGTTTATTAGCAAGTCGCACCGAATATGTACACTCGTGCAAGCATACATCAACATCCGAAGATATAGGCAACATTAAACAGTACCGTCGGCACTTCACATATCAAAGATTCACGGACGCTTCGTCTGATAAAGGAAGGAAACTTCATCTCAAGGTGAACCCAAAGAAGGGTTGCTGATACATGTGATGCCAGCGCTTGCTAAACAATGCGCTTCAAATATTGCTTTTGTATCAATTGACTCAGGCTGCCTCTTTCTTTATCTGTGAATAAACAACTCGCTTTCTCATTCATTGAATCAGTTTTAACATTAAGTTGGCGCTCATAGCGCTTTATTCAATTTTTCTTCACTTCTTACGAATTTATCCTCCCAATTTCGACAAACTTTCTTTAGACTTTGAAAATGCATTTTCCAAAGCCCGATTGCATTTTTCATGCAATTTTATTTATTGCATGGTGGTTTATGGTTGTTTTAGTGCAGAAACTTTCCGTTGACAAAACATAAACATGTTTTTAGCGGGATTTATTCTTTGTCAAAAATCACGCTGTCTAGAACAACAACAAAAAAGAAACACACAGTCGCTGTGAAGTTTGCACCCGAACTGGTTTTTAAGTTGGGCACTGTTTCTTTAAAATTTAAGTTTTTCTTCACAGGCTTATCAACATTACTGTATAAGCTGGAAGGTTCACAAATGCATGCGTTCTAGTGTATTTCTTCATAGCCAGAAAACGTTCTTGGTTGTCGACTTGTTACTAGTGTCACACAGCACGAGAGGATTCATTGTAACATGCCCAGTATGGTCTGCCTGAACACATATGTTCTCGCCAGTTCACCTCATCAAAAGAGCTGCGAAGAAGAAAAAATCGGTCATAAGTAATGTTAAAGAAGCTGATTAGCGTGAGTTAAGTTTTCCTTTTTGTTCGTTGATCTCCTTGATATGGATTGAAGTCCCGTCAAGGAGATGATCGGCGTCGATGAAGCAGGAGGCAGGTTGGAGGTAATGAAAACTTGAAGGTATATTACAGCGAAATATTTACAGTCATATGTACATCTTGCCGAAGCACACTCATGATAACACAGACATCAACAGCGTCTTACTCTTCTACTTAACTTTTCTTAAGTTAGAGCCTAGAACACTGTTACTACATACAACGTACTTAGTCTCACTGTTCGACCACCAAGTGGTTACGGCCCAGACAAAAGTTGCATCGTACGGAGTCGTACTGATCTATCAGTTAGGTGATTGCAGCCTCGACTGAAGAGAAACGGATTGCCTCCAGTCTTAAGCATCTTGCGGTAACAAAGAAAAAGGGGAGGGGGCCACTGCTGGTCCGCCTCAACATTCTCTCATCCAATCTGTTTCCACTCAGATTAAGTCACTCCCTACTGGGCTGACCTTACTCGACAGCAGCGCTTCTACAGTTTAAACAGGCGTTTTGGTACTCTTTCCCATCATGTCTCTCTCTCTCCACCTCCCCCGCGCTCAGGAATTCTAACGCTCGGGAGATATCGGCATTGTAGACCCGGTACATTCATGCCCTTTCCCACACCCAGCGAGCCGAGACGAACCTCCAAAGCCGGAAATTGAATGATTGCGCGCGGAACGTAATTGCCCCCGCAGGTAGCAAGCAGCCTTTGACTTTCTCCGCTTTCCCTGTGCTCGGGTCGTGCATCGCTGCGACTTTTGGCCGATCGCCAGGGCAGAGCGTGTCGCCTACTTCCACTGAGCTCGCGCCCGGCAGGGGAGGCAGGACGGGGTCGCTTAATCCTATTGTGCGTTTGCCCCCGGCCGCGGCGACTTGTCTCTAAACCACAAACATTCCAAGCCGGTTAGCAGAGCGGGTTCGTTTCATATTGTGTATTTGTCCCCAGCAGCGGAGGAGACGGACGTAGTTTGCATTCCAGAGGATAAGTGGTGTATAGTTACCGAGAGAGATCCGAGAAAGAAACTTTGAATAACGAAGCTTCTGGTGCTGTCCCATCCGCACGATCAACTTATGAGCGGCAAAACATAACACGTCCCCCCTAAAGAGTATACTGGGCTGTCTTACGCTCAGTGATACGATAAAGCACTGCCGCGATTAAGTGACTGGATTTTCTAACCACACACAGTTGTACACAAGCATTAAACACAATTGCAAGTCAACACTACAGAAGAATACACTAAACGAAACAAATACATGCTAAACAATCAAGTACAGCATTGCTGCTTCAAGCAGTGAGATCACTAGTGTCTGTTTCTTGAATTGTCAATCACACAGTCCACAATATACAGCAGCACGTGGGCAGGAACATTCACGTCCCCCCCAGTTGGCATGGCACTGTTATTCTGATGGCTTCCATGAGCTATTCTGAAGCCTAGATAACGCATCCGCATTACCGTTACATACTCCCTTCCGATGTTGTACCGACACATGATATCGCTGTAAAGCCAGCGCCCATCTTGTTAATTTCGCCCCGTGCGGAGTCGAAGTTGTAAGGTACGACAGCGGATTGTGGTCGGAAACGACGTTTACTATGGCACCGAAAAGCCAGTAGTCAAACTTCTTTAAGGCCCATATTATTGCGAACGCTTCCCTCTCAATTGTCGACCAACGTTCTGGGTCGGTGAGAAGCGGTGGCTTGCAAAGGCGATAGGCTTCTCTTCTCCCTCGGCTGACATTTGTGCCAAACATGCTTCCGCCGCCGTAGCTGATGCGTCTGTGAAAAGCCAATAGGGCTGAGATGGCTCAGGGGTGTTTAGCGCCACTGCCTCGCACAAAGATCGTTTGAGAGTCTCAAATGCCGCCTGAGCTTCCTCCGGCCAGGGTATCTTATTAGGTACCGCTTTCTTTGTTAACAGCGTGAGCGGGCTCGTCACCTCTGCATAACCTCGGACGTACTCTCGATAGTAGCCGCAAAGTCCTAACCGGCTGCGTAGTTCCTTCTTGGTGCGCGGTGGTCCCAAGTTCTTAATTGCTGCTATCTTTTCTGGGTGTTCTGGGGTTGAAAATTTTGGCATGCAACCCAATTTCTCCAGCATCGTTTGCGTGAGCTGCGATTTGAAATTAGTGCCCTGATCGGAACAGATCATCTCCGGAATGCCTGTGCGACTGAATATCTCAATCAGTGCATCACAAGTCGCCTTAGCTGTCAAAGAGCGCAGTGGGATCACCTCTGGCCACCTTGTGCAAAGATCCACTAAGCACAGTGCGTACTTATGCCCTCTCGCTGACGGTGTGTCTAGGGGTCCGATCACATCTACATTGACAACTTGGAAAGGGTGCTCGGGTCTAGTGAGCGGAGTTATAGGCACTTTATCCGTGCGCCGCTTGTCTGAACGAATTTGACATTCATGGCACGAACGACAATGCTCTAATATCTCCTTCGCCATACCCGGCCAAAAAAAATTATACCTAATGCGAGCTCTTGTTTTCTTTGACCCTAGGTGCCCCCCGCATAGTGACTCGTGTGCTGAGTGCATCACCTCAGTGCGCTTATCTTTGGGGACAACTAGCTGACTCACTCGAGTGCCTGCTATTGAGTCGCAGTGGTATAATAGACCGTCTGAAATAAACATGCCGGATTTCCCACTACGCGCATCTTCCCAACATTTCTTTAGCGTAGTGTCACCCAACTGCACATTGCGGAACTCTACTCTTTGGCCTAATGACGCCTCCCTTTCTCCATCAGTTTGCGCCCCTTCCCCGGAATCATCTTTCTCCTCCAAAGTAAGATTGCAGGCAACTACCTTTTGTTTCTCTACTGCTTGTTCCGCCTCGTGAGCAGGCTCGGCCGGCGCTCGACAGGGTGCCAGAGGGCTGCTGGCCTTCAACAAAAGTTTCCAATCGTCCTTGGTCAACAAGCAATCTGTGCCCTCGACGAGCTCATCAGTTAACGCGCAGAGTAGGTCGACGTTCTGAGGCTCCGTAACCTCTCGCGGGCTATTTAATTTGACCGGTAACGTAGCTAGCCTTGCCTCGATAGTTTTACCGAAAGCGGACACCAATCTTACCGTGCCAGACGGCTCTACAACACTTCGCGGAAGAAGACTCTCCCGGATGACGGTTATCTCACTCCCCGTATCCAAAATCGCATCTGCGGATATGCCTGCACATGATACAGGAATTAACTGCAGTTTATCTGTGCCTTCACCCTCGTGTTTCAGAGACTTCACCTTTGCGCTAAGTACTCCAGTAGGTATTTCAGTATCCGTCTCGTGGGATAACGTTACCTTTTGAACCTTCCGCTTTGGCTCGGTAGCCTTCTTGGGGTTGTTCTCCTTATCACTAGCCTTCGGGCACTCTTTAGCGAAATGGCCTGAGCCGTGACATAAGTGGCATTTCAGAGCCCCTTTCTCAACTCGTGTCGCCGGCTTCTGCCCCATTTCTACAGTTGGTTGCTTTGAAGCACGCCCTTTCCCTTTCGCTTGTTCGAAAGTTTGGAGCACTTTCGCGATCTCAGTTGGCCTAAGCCATCCCTCGCCTTCCCTTAATCTCACATACTGAAGACCCTCCGTACTAAGGCCCGATTTTATGCGGTCAGCAACCATGAGTTCCGCCATCACTTATACCGTGTCGGCTTCTCTCACTTGGAGGTAGTATGAGAAATAGGTTTTCACGCGGGACGCGAACTGTGCCCACGTCTCTTCCTTACGCTTTACGGCTCTTTCGAACCTCAGCAGGTACTCTGCCGGAGAAAGCTTCAGTTCCGTCAGCACTGCTGCTTTAACTGACTCATAATCTGCACTCTCTTCAGGGTTGAGGTTACGCAGTAGGTAACGGACTCGCTCAGTTAGCGCTGGGATAACCAAATGCACGCGGCTCTCGTGCGGTACCTGGTAAGTAGCAAAAAGTTTTTCTACTTCCTCAAACCATAGTGGGACATCCGCGTCACTCGGCAGGCGGAACCCTTTTAGCACTTTTGCACATTGCTGAACAGAATCGAAACCCCGGCGCCTCTGATCACCCGTCCCCGACCCAGAGTTGAACAACGTGCCATTGAGACGTTCCGCGTTCATTCTAGCCTGCAATAGCTTTTCGTACTGAATATGAAGATTGAGCTTTTGAATTTCAAGCTCGAGCGTTCTCGCTTCGCTTGATTTTGGCAAAACCTGAGATGCCTGCTGCATCGATTCTTGCCTATGAGTAGGCACTGTCACCTCATTTGACTGATCAGAATTTTGAATACCATCATTGGATGGTTCTCGACTCCGATTCACATCTGCCGCACTCGTACCCTCATCTTCATTAGACTCCATTGTTTTAGCACCCCCGCGTGTTCTCACCATGTGCTCTACACATAAACTGCCATGCCAACTAGAGAAGAACGCAAGAAATCCTGCTCACCCTTTGCTGTATGCACTGTCGTTCCCGGATCTCCTCCACGGTGCCGGAGTTGGCTGCTGTGGGAGCGTCTCGACTTTGCCGCTGGTGGCTGTTGGATGCCTTGCCCCTCAGTCCTCTCAGCGCTGGTCCAGTGTATGGTGCTGCAGAGCTCGCCGATCCATGTCGACTGCGCCAGTTAAGTTTTCCTTTTTGTTCGTTGATCTCCTTGATATGGATTGAAGTCCCGTCAAGGAGATGATCGGCGTCGATGAAGCAGGAGGCAGGTTGGAGGTAATGAAAACTTGAAGGTATATTACAGCGAAATATTTACAGTCATATGTACATCTTGCCGAAGCACACTCATGATAACACAGACATCAACAGCGTCTTACTCTTCTACTTAACTTTTCTTAAGTTAGAGCCTAGAACACTGTTACTACATACAACGTACTTAGTCTCACTGTTCGACCACCAAGTGGTTACGGCCCAGACAAAAGTTGCATCGTACGGAGTCGTACTGATCTATCAGTTAGGTGATTGCAGCCTCGACTGAAGAGAAACGGATTGCCTCCAGTCTTAAGCATCTTGCGGTAACAAAGAAAAAGGGGAGGGGGCCACTGCTGGTCCGCCTCAACATTCTCTCATCCAATCTGTTTCCACTCAGATTAAGTCACTCCCTACTGGGCTGACCTTACTCTCGACAGCAGCGCTTCTACAGTTTAAACAGGCGTTTTGGTACTCTTTCCCATCATGTCTCTCTCTCTCCACCTCCCCCGCGCTCAGGAATTCTAACGCTCGGGAGATATCGGCATTGTAGACCCGGTACATTCATGCCCTTTCCCACACCCAGCGAGCCGAGACGAACCTCCAAAGCCGGAAATTGAATGATTGCGCGCGGAACGTAATTGCCCCCGCAGGTAGCAAGCAGCCTTTGACTTTCTCCGCTTTCCCTGTGCTCGGGTCGTGCATCGCTGCGACTTTTGGCCGATCGCCAGGGCAGAGCGTGTCGCCTACTTCCACTGAGCTCGCGCCCGGCAGGGGAGGCAGGACGGGGTGGCTTAATCCTATTGTGCGTTTGCCCCCGGCCGCGGCGACTTGTCTCTAAACCACAAACATTCCAAGCCGGTTAGCAGAGCGGGTTCGTTTCACATTGTGTATTTGTCCCCAGCAGCGGAGGAGACGGACGTAGTTTGCATTCCAGAGGATAAGTGGTGTATAGTTACCGAGAGAGATCCGAGAAAGAAACTTTGAATAACGAAGCTTCTGGTGCTGTCCCATCCGCACGATCAACTTATGAGCGGCAAAACATAACAGCGTGCATAGACTTTTCTTCGTAAATTAAGCAGGAAAGTTTGCATATAGCACGCGAGCTTCTACTTGCTTCATGTGCTAAGGCGGCTCAGTAGATACAGGGTTTTGCATGGTCACGAGAAAAGACATCTGCCTTGTGCTTTAGGAGCATGTAGTGGCGCACAGGGTGGTCAAAATTCTTACAAATATGTTCGCTTACTCACTCGTGCGCCACATTTAAATGAAGGCGTACAAGCCATTGTAAGAATAATATTGTATTTTTTTTTCAACAATTTCACATCGTTTCGCTTGCCTTTTGTCACTGCGACTCTTCTTCTGGATTTTCCGAAGCTTCTTGAATGACTCCTTTTCATGCTCTCAATTGAATTTGTTTTGTTATGCATTACTGCGATTGAGAGACTGAAGTAAAGAGTACTTAAGTTATGCAGTCGCTTTGCTAAGCAGTGAAAAATGGAAAGAGAAAAGTATGATGCTTGGCGATTCCTTTATACATTTTTAGTTTCCTTGCGTGTATACTGATATGTTTGCAGGTTCAATAATTACCACACAAAATTTTCCTTAGCAGGGCCAATTTTGACAACATGGAGCTGGCTTACGTTGAGGACATTACGTTATGTTATGTTTTGTAGAAAAGCAAACTCAGATTTTGCTGTGGTAGGTATAAAAATTATACCTAAGGATGGGGTATTAGTATTCGGCACACCCATTTCGTGTTCTTCTTTAGCATTGTTGTCGAGTGGTGTAGGCACACTGCGTTTCATCTTTGTCATGGTTCATTAGCGTCTGGAAAACCCATCGGCAAAGGCGCATTGCACCACTACCAATACGTCTTCTTGACACAAAGCTTTTGAAGTATAAGAACTTCACTGATGCATGTTATCATTTATGACAGCTTTAAATATTTTTCTAGAGAGAATTTTTTCTTCTCTCTGAAGAAATATAACAAAGCCTTTTTAGAAAGCAGGGTGTAACAAAATTTTTTTGCCTGCGTCATTAGCACAATGCATTCATATGGAGCAGGTGTACCGGTATTTCGCTGGCTTGGGCGCTTAACCTGGTAGATAAGACGAGTATATTATGACTATGAAGCCTAAGGACCTAAGTTGTAAACTCAGCCAGCTCGAGATAATTTATTTAGTTTGCCACATATGTTTTTAGGGGGATTCATATTACATCATAACTGGGGGGGGGGGGGGTGCGCAGTTGAACAAACTTTTGCACATTTTTTTACCATTCAGCCACTATGAAATGCTTAATTTATAAAGTATTCTACATAAGTATAAACATTTTTTCACAAGGTTTGCAGATACTGTTCTCGTTAGCAATATTAGAGTTCTCGTGTTTAAGACAGCAATCTATCAATGTTCTATTTAAATGCGAAGCATTTTGTAGTGAATTTCGGCGACTTTCAACGTATCTATCTATCTATCTATCTATCTATATATCTATCTATCTATCTATCTATCTATCTATCTATCTATCTATCTATCTATCTATCTATCTATCTATCTATCTATCTGTCTGTCTGTCTGTCTGTCTGTCTGTCTGTCTATCTAGCCGCTTACGTTTGCCTGCTCTTGTGGTCACCCCCTAACTTGGCGTGAACCAAAATTAGCACGGGAGAGTTTGACGAATATGACGCGCTATTCAAGACATGAAAATTTCACAATGCCGTCGCCTACGTCATCAAACACTTCCCGCCAGGCAGCGACACATATCCCCGAATTAGTATGCGCCGCTGGTATGCGAGTATGTGCCACAGGTTATTGACACTTAGTATATACCCAGGAACGACGAGAAAACACATGGGCAATTTTAACACGCTAGCATTACGAAACACCCGACTTTGGTAGCGTTAGCCCGACGGATGTAAAGAATAAATGTCAGTGTCCCAGCTGGAATAGAACGCAAGCATTCTGCGTGGCAATAAAGCATTTTACCACAAAGCTACGCCCGTTCTTGGAACTACTTTTCGAATCGACGCTAATCTTTGTGAAACGTCACTAGTGGTTGCCGAATAGCGGTACGTCGGGTCAAAATCAATTGTGGTTAGTTGTCATGCGCTGAAGTTGACTTATGTAGGACTGTCTGGGAGGGGGGTGGGCAGCATTCTCGCGAGCATCAGCACTTTATAGCAGCTTCTGATAATGCTAAAATATTGGCCGATCTCACGTACAGTGGGAATCGATTATATGCAAATCACGAATGAGAAAGGTGAGAGGTCACTCTGAAATCACCACAGCCTTAAGAGGCGGAGCTAAATTATGTCGCACATGACTCCCATATCATGATTACCACGTTTTGATGTTTGATTCACCTTCGTCATCTAATAACGTCACTTGATACCAACTTTGGCGTATATGGAGCTAGCGAAACGGCCGTGAGCGGGCTATGAGCGTAGCATCTAGTCATGTTTTACAAGAAATCCACATCATGATTATCATATTTGGACGTGTCATTTACATTCATCGTTCGTTCACGTCACGTAATACCAAATTTGGTATATGTGTAACTAGTAAAAAGACCGCGAGAACGCTAAGAGCGTAGCATGTAGTCATGTTTTATATGAAACGGATATTATGAATAACAGGTTTGGACGTGCCATTTACCTTCGTGGTCTATTCACTACCAAATTCTATTCAATACCAAATTTAATACATGTGGAGCTAGCGCAACGGCGGCGACCAGGTCATGAAGGGCCTAAAAAACTCCCAAGCATTTCCCCGAGGGTGAACATGGTTAAGTGCGAACGCAAGGGGTGATGCTATGAGGGGTATTTATTAATTCGCACTATTATATTTATTATTCACACTATGGTGCCTTTATGGTGTAATGGTTCCTGGGAATCGCAATTTGATCACACGGGGTAGTTTATGTTAACTCACTGGCGAATGCCAACGGATTTTAACTTTACACCCCCTCTTAACATCACCCCGTGCATTCGCACTTAACCATGTTCACCCTCGGGGAAATGCTTGGGAGTTTTATTGCTGATGATGATGATTAAAGTGTAATTAATGAATGTAAGTGTTGTTTGTAATAAAGCATTTGTACACAGATACATCATATACGAAGTATTATTTATTTACACTTCACGATTTTCGTACGATGCATTAAATGCACACATCGCGAGCGCGTCACACACACACACACACAAACTACACTACAGATTAGCACCTATTCGTGCTATCGTTGTAGCTCACGGTTAGTACCAGCGCTTTGTGATCCGAGAAATGTACGGTGAGCGGATCCGGCAAGACGGAGCGGACCGTACAGTTCCTACTGAACGTCATTTCTATGAAGCAACCGTTGATCGTGGTCGGAAACTCGAGAGACAGACACGTCATCGAGTAATTGTTCAGCATGTGGTCAACCAACCAGCCATTGTCCTTTCTAACGTCCACGTTAAAGTCACCCACCACCACAATCGGAACCGAGGAACGTGCGCGCACAGACTCACTCTCCATCGCCGCATCTATCTGCTCCAAGACGTCCTCTCTCGAGAGGTTCGGGGCCAGGTAGACGGTCACAACCAGGACGGCATCGCCGGAGTAGGCACTGGTGTAGACGGAGAGCGAGCGAGGAGAGCGGAGGAGCGTACGAAGGGGGAGGGGGACGCGCGCAGCGGCGTTGAAGATATAAGGCGCGTTACTGACACCGATATCAGCGTCGCGTCCGTGGCTTATTCGGTAGAGCGTCGCGCTGCGGCCCGCCAAGTCCTCTTTCTTTTAAAGAGAGAAAACTGCGGACGCCGCCGACGGCGGTGGATAGTTTGGAGTCGCTTATAAAGTGTATTCGCACTTAATATACTCCGACGCAATGTTGACGCACGCGCAGGCTGGGCGGAGCAGCGCCACGCCAATAAAACGTGAGCACTGTATAGTGTGATGCCAGGCGTGACCGGCGCGATTGGCGTTCGTTAGCGCGGCCCAGCGGCAACCAGCGCGAAATGCGACATGCTGCATTTAGTGCTGACGACGTCGCTTAGACAGCAGCGCGTCTGCTTCTCTTCGTGACGTAGGGACGCCTTGTGCGCTCGAACGCGCATGCGTCAAAGCAACACAGCGCAGCGTGCATCTGCGAGTATATGGCATGCACATCCACAATGAAGGCCAGTGGGCAGATCCACTGATCTCTACTATACCCGGCGACAACTTTCTGTGGCAGCACGGCCAAGGCTACGCGGGCGGAGCCTATGCACATGTGCTACTGCGCCAAGTAGTCCGACCGCTTCGACGGGTGTTTCGGTTTCGATTTCACCAGCGCATACGTTATCCTTTGTGTGTCCGGTGTTGACCCAGGTTTCGTCAAGGTATTATATGGGTCTGGAACAATAAACAACAAAAATGAAGCATGTCATCTGCAGCGAAGCGCGGCGAATGCAGCGAAACTCGGCTCGTGTCACAATTATTAAAGATTGCTCGCGTTTCGGCTCGCGTTTGCTCGCGTTTCGCTGCAGGTTTCGCTGCTCGCGTTTCGCTGCGTTTGCTCGCGTTTCGCTGCTTTTCCTTACTTGCGCGTAAACGTTGTACGCCACCTTCTTGGTCTGTACGGACAGCTTTTGATTTGACAACGCCTGGTACGGCTGCGCAGCTGGTGGACTCGCGGCACGCGGCGGTGTTTCCTCCGTAAGCGACGTTGACGAGCTGTAACCGGCGGACGCCATCTTTGACAGTGAGGAATGCGGTGAGGTAAAAAGGCGACGGAAGCCGAAAAACCCCCCAAAAACCTGAGAGAGCGTGAAACAAAATTTTTTCTACTGCGCAACGTTTTTATTCACTAATTAAAAAATAAATCCGCGAAAAATGTAAGTGACGAATGGTAAAATCTTAGTTACCCAGAACAGTATACAAACGTTTTCGTTGAGGGACTACATGCTGTGGCGCAGTAAGACAAGCGTGCTTCGGCTCCGTAGCCTTGGCTGTGCTGCCACAGAAAGTTGTCGCGGGGTATAGGGCGATATCGGCGCCTGGCGTGGCATTGCCAGCGTGACGCGATAAAACGAACGCCGGCGGCATGCACGCCGGCTTACGTCGAAGTGTACTGGCGCCTTGAGTGTGGCGTGTATTAATGTTCTTACATGACACACATCTCATGATTATCATGTTTGCACCAGTCACATACCCTCGTCATTCATTTACGTGACGTAATACCAAATTTTGGCATATGTAAAGGTAGCGAAACGACCGCAAACTCATCATGAGTGTGGGGCGTAGTGATGTTGTTACATGACACGCATGTCATGATCATCATGTTTGGACGTGTGATTTGCCTATATCATCCGTTCGCGTCACGTAGTGCTCAATTTGGTAGAACTTAAGCTAGCGAAACGGCCGTGAGCGCATCACGAGCGTAGCATGTAGTGATTCTTTTACATGACATGAATCTCATGATTATCGTGTTTGCACTAGACACATACCTTCGCCATCTATTCACTTCCCGTATTACCGAATTTGGTTCATAAGAAGCCAGTGAAACGGCCGTGAGCGAATCATGAGCATGGCATGTTAAATGACGCGAATCTCATGATTATCATATTTGCACCAGTCCCATACCTTCGTTATTCATTCATGTCCCGTAACAGCAAATTCGGTTTATGCAAAGGTAGCGAAACGGCCGTGCGCTCATCATGAGTGTGGCATGTAGTCATGTTGTTACATTACACGCGGGTCATTATTTTATAGATAGGGTCTGTCACTTGTGTTCGTCATGCAATCATGTCATACCATACCAATTTTGCAACATATCATGTGAATGAAACCACCGCAAAAGTAGCAACACCATGACATACAGATCATGACATTTATGACACTTGTAATGTTTTGCATGTTATGATTAGTTAGTTATCTCTGTCATACAGTCGTGTTATATGATACCAAGTTTTGTATCTATACCATTATCCAAACGGCCTGGAGAGCTGAAAGTTGTAGCCAGCTAGATAGATAGATAGATAGATAGATAGATAGATAGATAGATAGATAGATAGATAGATAGATAGATAGATAGATAGATAGATAGATAGATAGATAGATAGATAGATAGATAGATAGATAGATAGATAGATAGATTCAAAGTCGCCGAAGTTCGCCAAGAACTGCTTCGCATTTAATACGCATGTTCCATTTGGCATCGTTGCGCAAATGCCAACAACTGGTTATATGAACAACTGCAACTCTTCAACATATGTTAGTGCGTGCAACAGTTGTACATGTACTTAGCGTCATTTTATGACGTGTCGCTGAATAAAAAAAATATTATTGTCATCTTCCCCCCACTTGCTTCTTATAACGTCCATTCCCAAGTACATGGGATCTGCCAAATTTCGTCTTACACTAATAAAATCATTTTTGTGGGGATCTCTTCACTGCAGATAATAACGCAGCTTCCTAAAAAAGTTTGCGAATGTTACGAAACGCACCGAAATTCTGAGCTATATTTACGTTATCTTCACTGTCAATGGTCTAGCAAACTTGCCTACAATCTTGCGGTGTAACCACCTAAGCAAATGTTCTTTCTTTGCAGAAAATGAAGGAGTTGGAACAAAATATCGCACATCAAGTAAGTGAAGTTTCTTACAATAGTTTGTGAGAACGTCAGAGCAGCCGTAAAATCAACCCCGGGAAGTACTGTGTGCTTATGCTATACTGTAAAAACTTCGCATGAGCTGGTTTTCAATTTAATCGATGTACACTAACTGAAAAACGTCAGTCAATAGTTATTCAGTTACAAAGTGTTCACCGGATTGCAATTATCGTATGGTGAATAAATTACATCCATGTAATTGATATTTCACGCTTCGTAAAACCCGAAACACGCTATGCAAGTTTAAATTATACCATCATAAGTTCAATCTTGTTATTCATCTCCCCCCGATTTGTCTTGCAACGAGATCACTTCTTAGTTTATTGGAAACACACACGACTCTCGCCCCGCCACGTTGTTCTAGTGGCTAAGGTACTCGAATGCTGACCCGCAGGTCGCAGGATTGAATCCCGGCTGCGGCGGCTGCATTTTAGATGGAGGTTAAAATGCTGTAGGTCCATGTGCTCAGATTTGGGTGCACGTTAAGAAACCTCCTACTCAACGAACAGGCTACTCAACAATTGACCACATTCATACTATCAATCAGGTAATAGAGAAATGCTCAGAGTATAACCAACCACTATACATAGCCTTCATAGATTACGAGAAGGCGTTCGATTCAGTAGAAATATCAGCCGTCATGCAAACACTGCGGAATCAGGGCGTAGATGAAGTATATATAAAAATTCTGGAAGAACTCTACAGGGGATCAACTGCTACCATAGTGCTTCATAAAGAAAGCAATAGAATACCAATCAAGAAGGGTGTAAGGCAGGGGGACACAATTTCCCCAATGCTATTTACTGCGTGCTTACAGGAGGTTTTCAGAAGCCTAGAATGGGAACAGTTAGGGATAAGAGTCAATGGAGAATACCTTAGTAACCTGCGCTTCGCCGATGACATTGCATTGCTGAGTAACTCGGGGGACGAATTGCAACTCATGATTACGGAGTTAGACAAGGAGAGCAGAAAGGTGGGTCTTAAAATTAATCTGCAGAAAACGAAAGTAATGTACAACAACCTCGGCAAGGAGCAGCGCTTCGAGATAGGTAATAGTGCACTTGAAGTTGTAAAAGACTATGTCTACTTAGGGCAGGTAATAACCGCAGAGCCGAACCACGAGATTGAAGCAACTAGAAGAATAAGAATGGGGTGGAGCACATTCGGCAAGCACTCTCAAATTATGACAGGTAGATTGCCACTATCCCTCAAGAGGAAGGTATATAACAGCTGTATCTTGCCGGTACTTAGCTACGGAGCAGAAACCTGGAGACTTACAAACAGGGTTCAGCTTAAATTGAGGACGACGCAGCGAGCAATGGAAAGAAAAATGGTAGGTGTAACCTTAAGAGACAACAAGAGAGCAGAGTGGATTAGGGAACAAACGGGGGTTAAGGATATCATAGCTGAAATCAAGAAGAAGAAATGGACATGGGCAGGGCATGTAGCGCGTAGACAGGATAACCGCTGGTCATTAAGGGTAACTGACTGGATTCCCAGAGAAGGGAAGCGGGTTAGGGGGAGACAGAAGGTTAGGTGGGCAGATGAGATTAAGAAGTTTGCGGGTATAAATTGGCAGCAGCAAGCACAGGACCGGGTTAACTGGCGGAACATGGGAGAGGCCTTTGTCCTGCAGTGGACGTAGTCAGGCTGATGATGATGATGATGATGATGATGAAGAAACCTCAGGTGGTCTCAGTTTGCGGAGCCCTCCACTACGGCTTCTCCCACAATCATATAGTCGTTTTGGGACGCTAAACCCCACATATCAATCAATCAACACATGCCTCTTCCATTATCTTCCAATCAACCAGGTCTCGTGCTTTCTGCTGTCACTTTATACCTGCAAACTTTTTTTATATCATGAGCCCATATATCATCAGCCCACCTAACTCCTCCTTTTTGCGTGTTTGTCTATCTGAGAATCCAGTCAGTTACCTTTAATGACCAGCGGTTATTTTGCCTACGACCTACTTGCCCGGCCCACGTTTTCTTTGTTTTCTTAGAAAAAACAGAACTTGGAGCAATCCGGATAAAAGGAGACGAGCTAATAGTAAACTGAACTTCAGGATTAGGACTGATAAGTATATATATATATATATATATATATATATTGCTGCGACAGGTTCGCCACATTCAAGTAGCCCGCCACAATCATCGTCACCAGCACCAGCAAGACCCGGCTCGGCTGGCATGCACCACGCGTTCGGACGTTCAACAACGAGGAAGAGGAAGTTAGTCAGATCTGTGCCACTCGGCTACTCGAACTTGACGACCATAGTTTTTTAGAATCGTGGGCACAAGTTCGCCCTAATAAAGTCGCTTGTTTTTTTAACCTGTCGGCGTCAGCATCGCTACAATATATATATATATATATATATATATATATATATATATATATATATATATATATATATATATATATATATATATATATATATATATATATATATATATATATATATATACTTGAAGTAATTTTATTGACGTTGTGACCGGGGGGGTGCGGCCTTCATCACAATACAGTGCATGCCGTAATTGCTGTTTTATACATGTTATACATGTGCATACATGCGCATACCAGTACTTGTGACTTGTTCGAATGTGCGCATGTACTGATATACTTTGCATTGTGGAGTTCGGAAAGGTTGGTACCCAATCGTGTCAGGACAGTCTGTTTTAAACGATGATTATGGTAATTAGAGTATTGCTCGAATATTTTTTGCCTTGCGATACACTGCTTTTTCATGCATATTCCTAGTAAGCCTGTCTCTAACATTAGCATTAACAAATACATTAAAATTTTACGACTAACCTTCCACGTAGGGTATACGCGCGCCGGTCCCATTCTGTACCACCGGGATGAGAAGTAGCGTTCACAATTAACAACAAAGAAACCGACACGGCATTGGACTAAAATGCATGATGCAAAGCATAAAAGTGTATGTATTGCACCTTGCAAAAACATGATAATCACTTACACGCATAGCAAAAACCGCTTCAATCGTCGCATAACAAGCGTTTTACCCCATGTGCCTAAGGTCGCATACTATAGCAATAAGAAAAATTATTTTTTTAAATAGGGAAAACCATGTCTGAGCACAAAGCTGTGACGTATCTATCTGGAACAAACATATGTGAAAAAAAAAATCACAAAGCGAAACGCTCTGTGTCGTTTGTGTTACACTTCCTGGCACGTCTTTGAGCAGTAAAATAAATAAAAGCCTATTTTCTCTGCCCCGAATGAGATGCTTTGAAGAGCCTGAACCGAACGTTATAAGAATAATTTATAGACAAGAAAAACTGTCACGAGAGGAGGCCTCCCTAGTTTTGATTTATAACAAGACATGGTGTCTTCCTGTGATACATCATACCCCTTATTCTTCGTGATGCCTTCTATACACGCGCGTAGAGTAAATTCCTTCTCCGGTGATAAAGAACGTTTGTTCTGCCGTTATGGCTTTTTAGCCTCAAAAATAATTTTTCTGAGTGTCCGGCAAGATATTCAGAAGCGCCCAATATCGCTGTGTATCCACCATTCTTTATGGGTCCGTCTTTGCTACCCCGTTTTTCATACCAACTCATCCGCATAAAGTTCCAACACACTACAGAACCTTCTTATTCTTCAAGTCCCATCTAGAAGGTAATAAATAGAACTTTTCCAAAGAATTCCTACAAACGCACAGGGAATATATTTGAAAAAAAGCTAATAATGTTCAAGTTTTTATTTTGCTTCATTCTTTTTTTGTTTAGTATATTTTTCAAACAACAAAGCATGAACCTGCGAAAAAACCCGAGGAATTTTACAGGACACTTCTCTGTGTAGCGCGTTTGTCATTTTTCTCTGGAGCGGCTCAGAAAGGAGGCTGTCATTTGTTCCTGTCATCCTCGGGGGCCCGCAAGTGATAAATGCGGTACTTCTCTTTCAAGACTTTCTTCGCGAGTTCTTTTGCTCGAATGTCAAATATCTATGGTGCATGCTTTGACGCAGTTCTACAATGCCATGCTTGGTGAGCTTGAGATTGTTTTGTAGCTTTTCTCAGTGTTTTTGTTTTGCTAGACACGTAGTTAAGGTGCGTTTTTGATTTCTTCTCACGCAGAAAGGTCGTTGTCTCACAGGGCCTTTTCCTTCTACACTATACATAATAAACAGGGCACGGTATGAAGGTTATACGTAGAATAAAATGTAGGCATGGCTGAGAAGTGGTGACGCATTGTACAGGTATGAAGTCGAACATAGAGTGGCTACTGGGGATCCTCTGTGTAATCATTTTAAATAAAGGAGAAGCTTTACTTTGATGAAAATTAACAGAAAAAATAGGCCAGAAAAATACCCCGTACTTTAGCCTTTTAACCTTTTATGTGGGAACTGTGCGAAAAATAACGTCTTTCCTGCAGTCAGAGATCTACGACTGGTAACAATCTTTGGGCCGTTTTCTCGTACTGTATGGCGCTTGCCCACTTTGTTAAAATGGCAGAAAGAAAACTGGTGATTGAACTGCCTTTCAATCAGGTCAATAAATTAGGCACGTTCTTTTGAAAGTTCCTATCAGTTAAGAATAAATGACGTTACAAGGCCAAACCCCTTCTTGAGCCTCGTTTAACGAAAATAATTTCAACACATGTTTTACATACGCACGTTCCTGAACCCAAGTCACCGTGAATCAGTGTTGCAGAGTTTCCACTCCGGAATAGGAATGAATCAAGAATAATTACACATTTGGCGACCCCACAGTAGAATGGGAGTGGAATGGTGAAAAAAGCTTGGAGCAATGGAATGGGAAAAGAATTAAGCGCATTTTTCACGAAATTGAATGGCAATGGAATAACGACGTTTCCTGAAAGAGAGCACGTTTTCGTTAACGTGCGGTTTTTTCGAACTTGAAACATTAGCAAGTGAGACCCTCCAGTTTAAGAATAAAGCAGTATTTTAAAACGACTTGGCTCATTAAAGCACATATATATACAACGGACCTATACTAAAATTCTGTCCTTGTATAGGATGTGTTGCTCTGCAGTTCTTTTCTATTCTTTTGCTAACTACGGCTGTATGCCAAGGTACCCGTGTTTCGTAACTATACGGTGGTGGCATACTCATCTCTCATCTTGCGATTTTTTTCTCATGGTGGCTCTACAACCGCCTGCTGTCTCCCCGTCCTTCACTTAGTTTTTGCTTCTGCCGCCGTCAGCGACTCGGACGCACATTCTAAAAAGATACTTTCTTAATTGTGATGCGTACTGACTACAATACAATATTTGAGTATACTACAAGTTTTCGTATACCATCTTGCGTGCAGTCTCGCCACATATTACCCCCCACTTCCCCTTTTTTGCCAAACTTTCCCCACTGCCTACACACATGGGTGCCTTTGCCGAAAACTCTATCCTACACGATGACCTGTGTGCTGTGTGTGAGATGAACTGCTGTACAAGATGAACCATACTGAGCGAGGTAAAATAGACTTCTTAAATTGATAGTTCGGGTAGCCAGCCAAAGCAGATCCCGAATAACCGAGGTTGTGCCTCCCCGAATCTCTACGTGACCATTTGCTAAGTCGTGATTTTAGCGTTAACGCATTTAAGCTTAAAGAGTATATTAACATCATTCGTTTGATTATGTGTTTTTAGTAAAAGAAGGTCTGCTTACTCACTAACTAAATGACTTATTTGTCACAAAAGACCTTAAGGTCTTAGTGAGTTAAGGTAGTAAAGTGTTGATCAGTGAAACTTGCTAGTTTGCAAAATATTTCGTGAATAGTCCAGACTTGAATTTTTAATACAGTACTAAATTTTTAGTTAACGAGCGTTTATATACATATGTTGCAATAGCAAGATATTTCCATTACAGAAGAATACATAGGATAAGATGCGAAGTGCAACTATTCACGTAAAATATTTGTGAACGTTGATTACTTCATGTAATCACTATGGCAACTATGCAGCACAGCGTACATAGAGGCATGATCAATCCACAGACGAGGACATACACGCAAACGCGCACATATAATATCAAGACTTTGCCGGCCTCGTATACTGTGGCAGCCGCTTGAAGGCAATATATGCACCTACTTTGGAATAGCACTCTGTGTACTAGTTAGCAGCCATAGAGATTTCAAAAAATGAAAGTTTTGTACATATCATCGTATACCTTCTTATATAAATAAGTCATCACCTACCACGAAATTTTTATTGCAAATAAATCGACAAAATTAGGATTCGTCTACATTTTTCCTAAGAGTGTCACGATTAGTGCAAGGTATACTAATAATGAATATATGAATATCGCGTCTCAAAATAACAATAAGATTATGAGAGAGCCCGTATAGAAGGGCTCCGGAAGTTTTGACCGCCAGGGGTTTATTATACCGTGCACCTAAATTAGGCACATGGGCCTCAATGATTTTCGCCTTTATTGAAAACGCTGTTGTCGCAGCCGGGATTGAATCCCGCGACCTGTGGGTGAGCAGCCGAGTGAATTAGTCACTAGACCACCGTGCTGGGTTGCGGCAAGATACACGGTAGTGTTTACGAGAGATCTGGCAACGTATGTCACTTAGTACCTACATAGTTAAAACATTAAGAATGTATTGTTGGTTAGTAATGGCGGAAGTTCCAAACTTTACTAGCTGCTGGGTTAATAAAGTGATGCCATGAAGGTAGTAAAATACGCTCGAAAGAAGCAAACGCATGCGTTGCCTAACAAACGTTTTAAAAGTTTGTGCTGACCATGAAAATACTGGAGGTAGCATTTTCATGGTAACAGGCAGTATTTTGTTGTAGGTAGTAGTGTGGTAGTAGTGTGTTATTACTGCATCACATAAGTCATGAAGCTACTATCCCTCGACCGTGGTAACGTGTTTAACGTAGTTTTGCAGTTTTTATGCGTCTGACGACATTACTTTTAATGTTACAATTATTCTTAGCCCGATAAAGCTATCAGGATATGTCTTTCCTACGTTCCGCAATTGTAGGAATAGAATTGACCTGCCTGGCCATATGCGAAGTGAGAATGGGCAAATTTTTTTTCATGCCGAGAAATTGAAAAGAATGAAATTACGTTAAGTTGTGATTCCCCGGAATGAAATTGAAATTAAATGACGGTGCCCATTCCGCAATACTGCTGTGAAATCAAGTCTGTGCATTTTGACGCAACAGGTGTTGGATTCTACATCGGTGATCCCTGCAAGCAGACCTGCAGCAGCGTCTTGGACCACGTGTTCTGCAACCACACCTCTCGGCGCTGCGAGTGCAGACCGGAATATCCGGTCAACATCAACAACAGGCAGTGTGTCAGAGGTACGCAGTCAACGATGTTATCCTTCCTGCGCAAACTTGCCGACACACTAAGACCACTGAGGCTGCCGCGGTGGTCTAATGGCTAAGGTACTCGGCTGCTGACTCGCAGGTCGCGGGTTCGCATCCCGGCTGTGGCGGCTGCATTTCCGATGGAGGCGGAAATGTTGTAGGCCCGATTGCTCAGATTTGGGTGCACGTTAAAGAACCCCAGGTGTTTGAGATTTCCGGAGGCCTCCACTACGGCGTCTCTCATAATCAAATGATGGTTTTGTGACGGTAAACCCCACATATCAATCAAGACCCTTGAGGCTTGCGGAGCACAAGCTTCACGAACAGTTAATCCGTTATGCTATGTTTATAATATGTCAATTGGCCATATTGGGTGGGGCGATGATTTACCTAAACAAAAAACAATTACCAACTTCCAACTTTTGCAGGAAGGCAGAAGAAGCACGGCGTATCAACTTTCAGATGTGTCGAACCTTCTTTTATTTCGACATTGCGTTCGCCAATCTTATCGCGTGAAATACACGCATGCTCATAATTTTAGCCCACAAAAGGACAAGACAGAAGAACGCGCTTACTTCTGCCAGACTGTTTGAACAGCCACTGTGATACGTTTACGTTGCGTACATGTGCACAGGTGCTGATGTTGCACGCTGTCCCAAGAAAGCAAAAAAGCAAAGCCGGCACGTAACTGCTCAGCGCATGTCTATCATCTTGGCTCAACAAAGTCTCTCTGAAGTAAGCGCATCGTGCTGTCTTTAATTATCTCGCCCGTGTCCTTCTTGGTGCGCTACATGTCTTCCCTTGTATTATCACCAACAAGCCCAGTCTTACAACCCTACAAATACGACATCACAGCCGTATTTTACGGATTGTATAACTGACAGCCAACATGATCAGTGCAAAATGATTTATCGTCCACATGTCGCACGACTTACATTCAAAAGTGCTTGGTGCCATACATCAGGCAATGTCCTCAAACTTTCGCATAAATCTGCTTTGTCACTTATAGACCGAGTTTGAAACTAAAACTACTATTTACCTAAATTAAACTTATATGCTGCAGTTAAGACTGCCAATAAAGTTTCCCATGCTTCTTGTTTTTTTTAGCTTCGTTGTCGCTTGATTCTATTATGTCATGTCTAACAAAGGAGTGAGTCATGCGAACAATTCACTTCCTTGCGTTCTTATAAAAACTAGTAAATTGAAACGTTTCTTAAAAAGTAAAGGTAAATTAGCAGAATACTCTATTTAACCATAGGAATGAGATGCTTTCAATTTTTCAAGGTCCGTCACCTGACATTCGCCGTAATAGAACATAGCCGTGGCACACAAATCGTACGTGCTTTGTAAAGTTATTATTATTTCATGTTCATCCGATTGCTTATACACATAAAGTATCCACCTTAAAAAATACAATTACCTTCAACTTATTCACGAGCGCTTGTTGACTCGTTCATGCAATGCGGATAACGAATGAACGCCTGAAAATCAACCGCCGAATTACGACAAAGGCCACACCCAAGCACTGAGTGTGATTGCACTGTTTCACGTGTCCCACAACGTTTACAGTCTGGCACGAGCCGGTGCCTTCAATTATCCGCTTTTTTTTTTCTCTAAATGCGAACGCACCTACGTTCACTGCAACGAAATTTCGAAAAGCCACACAGTGTTAGCGCTGTTTATTTATAATCAAGCTAAGCCTGGTATGACCTGCATGGGTCCTTGGCCTCGTGCACTGAAGGTCTGGCACCCGTGAGCGCACAAACATTCGGTCGTCGCAGGGGCGCTAGTCACGTTTGTATTTGTACAAGCCAGTTTTAGAATAGTTGGGGCTCTCAGTCATGGGCTTGTCGGTAATCTGACGTTTGTAATAAGGCAATCAATTTTACTTTACTGGAGTGACTTGCGCATTTACGTTGCGTCATTTAAGTTCAGTATCAATAGGAACTAACTGTCGTCGTTTTTGACTTTTGTAACTCAAGTGGTGCACAGCTAAGCATCTCGATGAATAACTATTGAGAAAGAAAAAATAACAGAAAACAAGAGAAAAAAGAAAAAAATAGAGAAAGTTTGAGATAACAAATGAGATAGAACCATAAAAGAAAATAAATAAATAAATAGGTAAATAAAAAGGTAACAAAAGAAAAGAGAATTAGAAAGTGCCATTTCGGCCAAATCCATGTCATGCTTCGCTTTAAAAGCTCCCGAATTTTTTCATTCTGCTCCATGTTGTACGTTCAGGACTTTCTTTATTCTTACTTTCATTCCACCTCTAAGTATGTTTCCTTTTTAAGCCATTTTCCTCTTCCTCATTACAGGGTAGCCAATAGGAAATCGTTTTCGGTTAACCTCACTGTCTTTCTTTCACTTTTCTCTATCTCTCGATCTTTCGCTACAGACGCTACACACGTTTACGTAGCGAACATTGTAAGTTCCAAAAGCTTCAGTGTTTAGTGTACGGCCAGCCATACTGTTACATTCCTGCCACCCAGAAGCAAACATTTATGTGGCAAATAAATGGGCACAAGGGCTTTTCCGGAAGCTCTTTAATATTTGACATAATGCCATATGTTGTGAAGGAAGCCTTATTTCCGACCTTTTTACAGCGTGTTTTTTTTTTTTTTTTTTGAGACATGCTTTTGTGTCCCGTATACGGCAAGCTGCTGGCCCGCATTTCGGCATTTACTGTCTACAAGCGTCTGTTTGCAATCTTCCTTTATCCTCCAACTCTATCCTAGTTGCTGCCGGCATTTACTCCTTTCTATATATAGTACATGCATGAGCATGCAACAATGGAAAAATTACGTCAAGAAACAGCCGTCACGTGTTAATATTGAGGAAAGCTACAACCTAAATGCAATTAATTCAAGAGGTTGTTAGTCGTGAACAAGTGCAATAATGCTATATAGACCCAGTTTATCTTTTGGTTTCCCGTTCTTGAAGAGTAGTCAGGCCAATATAAACATACTGAATTTCTCTTGTAGAGCATTGTGGAGCGACTGCAACCTCCACAGTAGTCAACGTAGCCCCTTTAGACGTTGTAGTATTATAGGATTCGAAGTTTACTAGGGAAACAACAGTTTTCGCAGATCTCCTAACAGTTGTTGAGCGATCCTTGTACAAATTAACATTCAATTCAATTCAATTCTGTACAGATCCGTGTAAAACTCCTCCGATATTTTAAATATCCGTATTGGTAGTTACTTTGCCTTCCTTGTCATTTAGTTCATACATCGCGCTTCTGACTATCACAAGTTTTCTCTTCACTTCTGTCGCTTCCTATGTTGTTTAGAACCTGTTGAATTCTCTCCATACATTCTTACATCGAATACCTTACGCTTAATAGTGGACATCGAAAGCTCCACCCGTGATATTTTGTCTGTTGTGTTTGAGGCTTTCAAGCTTTGGCGTTTCTTAACGAGGCTCTTTGTCTCCTGGCACAGCTTGCCAGTGTCCTGTCTAACAACCGTACTTACAACTATCACTGCACACACAGTAATAATACTCATCAGATTAATAGTCATTGTGTCATTGTAAAGGCCGGTTTCCTCGATAAGAGCTGAGTATCTGTTCGGAAGCGTGACTTTGAATTCCTGTGCTTGCCCTCATAATGCTGGCTCACTCATTGACTTCTTGGGTATCAGTTTGATTTCTTCCTTCTGTAAGTCTAGGCGCACTCGAGACCTTACCATTAAATGGTCACTACGTCATACCTTGCCAAGCATATCCACATTCTGTACGATGCGTGGGTGTGCACCCAAAGAAATTAACCTTTCATTATTGTTTCTACTGATTGTTCACACACATTCCGAGAGCTTCATGCAAGTGTACTTGCGGCACCAGCCTCGCACACATTGGAAAGTTTATATTGTTAATAACAGAGTTAGTAGCTATAGAGTTAATGAATTTTACCCCCTGCTGGCGAAGACTAAAACAGCGCTTTGGCCGGGACAAAAGCAAGACATGGACACGGCCCTGAACTTGTGTTTTTTGTGTATTCATGCCCTCCATTTTCTTTCACTCAGGTGAAATTAGACCTTCATAGACTACTCTTACACGTGACAGCTTTTTGATATTATTCTGGTAATAAAGCTGATTATATTTGTTGTATGTCTTTTATTACATGTATCTGCATTTTCCCTCATGTTTCGTTGTTCTGCGCAAATACCACGCATCTTTTATACCACAGTTGTTTTTCCAAGCCTGTTATATTGTCAGTTCAGCACCACGTCAGTGTCTTCTCGGCTCATCTTAAGTTCTGTTTTGTGTTTTGGGTAATAGGCACCAAGAAGCCATATCAAGCATGCTGTTCAAGCCCCCATGTAAATCCTGAACTTCCTCAACTCACCTTTATAATAATCTTATAACACGCCTATCAGGAGAATGTCATCAGTGAAATTACATCTTCGGTTTTGCAGAAAAAGAACAACGACGACTTCATTACAAAAGCTAACTTTACTGACTGTATCAGATGGGAGCCAGAATAAATTGCGTCAGCAATATTCTTACTTTTATTTTCTTTACATGCTGCATCACGTCTTTGAACAAACATAGGAGACAAGGCCTTGAAACCAATGGTCATACACTCCAGTTTCAACGTCCACTATAACAGCCACCTTTCTGCCAAATCTTCACTGCGTATCCAAAGATATCTATCCTGAATAAACCAAGCATTTTGTCAACGCATATGCGAATGCAACTGATTGACTGTACTTGTGGGAAAAACAGCGTCGGCAATATGACAGTATTATAACAGCAGAGCTCCTACGTTGAGTGACATGAACCAATACTAGACTTCAATAGCAGTATTTACCATCACTAGTGGACATCTGACGACAGTAATCCAACACATTGTGACATTGGCAATAATTTATTGAACATTACCACCATCTGTTGAGCACCAACAGATATTTGCTCATATTCAGAGAAAATTAACCAACTTGAGCAGAAACAAGTTCCAGAACGAAAATTCGAGAACTAAAATTTTAGCAAATATTGCGTTTTATTTCATTTATGAGTTTGGTGCTCTAACAGATCATTAGCGATTACTGATGTGAAGTTTCTGACTTCTTACGCTGTTGCAGTACTGTAAGATTTTGGAGGAAGCAGAAATTGATAATCTTACTATAAGTCTTCTTGACTTTTTAAGGAATTGGAAATTTACAAATGCACCTTGCAAAACTTTAGTTCAGATAACGAAGGTTGATACTGTTCCGTGCTTGGTTGTGTTGTACGAAAATTCGTAACGCTCTTAGGATGAAAACAAAGGCTTTTCACGTTCTATTTTTCTTTGGATGAATGTAGATTAACAGTTACTGACTGCCTTTTTTATCGATTCAATTCAAGATTTATTCACTCTGCAAATAAAGCTCCACATCACGAATAATCTGTTGAATGAAAGCAGGATACCGAAATGCACTAACGGCGAGGTTTTCAAAAATCGTGATATAGGAATACCGGCAATTCTCCTGCATGACTTAAGGTTGCTGGTCGATAGGTTTCTTGTATAGGGCAACATTCTCAAAATTTTAAATGTGTGTTGCTATTCTTCTTGGGTGTAGAGCAAGACGTCACGGTAAAGCAATTTGCTTTGCCATATGCGTGGTTTTTTTGGAGGTGTGAACAGGTTTTAGTGGCACGGCTCAGTGCTCTCCAGTATTTGAGTACGAAGTACTCGAAATCGTTAAACATTTTTTCTATCCCCCCCCCCCCCCCCCCCCCCCCACACGCAACTATGGCTGCAGGAAGAAAATTGCATTTTGTCGTGATTGCGTTCAAATGATTGCGGCAGTTCGGCAGCGGTGCACATTGCACACGTAACTAAAAGATATCTGTCTTTCCAGACTTTGAAAGTTTCAAGCTGCGAGACGTGGACCAAGGGATAATTTTTCCAAGATACTTCCAGCCGGCGGACCCTCTATCTTCGGGCGGGTTTGATCGGCTACACCCCCGGTGATAACAAGGCGATCGGCATCGTCCGCTTGGTGGCGGTGGACACTACGGCTGGCTTCAAAAAGCGCCCCCGGACCTACCGGCGTTTGCAGTTCGGCAGCGGTGCACATTGCACACGTAACTAAAAGATATCTGTCTTTCCAGACTTTGAAAGTTTCAAGCTGCGAGACGTGGACCAAGGGATAATTTTTCCAAGATACTTCCAGCCGGCGGACCCTCTATCTTCGGGCGGGTTTGATCGGCTACACCCCCGGTGATAACAAGGCGATCGGCATCGTCCGCTTGGTGGCGGTGGACACTACGGCTGGCTTCAAAAAGCGCCCCCGGACCTACCGGCGTTTGCAGTTCGGCAGCGGTGCACATTGCACACGTAACTAAAGATATCTGTCTTTCCAGGTGAGGCTTGCTGTTTTTCTGTTTGTGTTGCCAAACGTGAAACGTGTGCACTGCTGCCGAGCGAAAACTGCCCTGCCCAGACTTTGGATCTGTTTGTTTATTGTGAATAGTGTACGTTTTTAGATATTATGACTAAAAAGCAGGTTGACGATCTGCGGAGTGAATTAGCCGCTGAGTTACATGAAATTAAGGATACATTGAATGAACTTAAAGGACTGAGGCCTGATATTCAGGAACTCAAGCTTATAAGAGAGGATTTGCAAAAAATTCTGCTTGAAAACAAGGAACTGAAGTCACAAAATGCAAAGCTGACGCGCAGGCTGGAGGAGCTAGAGCAATACCAGCGATCAAACAATCTAGAAATCAAGGGCATACCTCTTGACAGTGAACCAATATCAGTGGTAACAAAAATTGGCGAACTGATAAAAGAGGACATTGAAAAGCATGACATAGACGTCTGCCACAGAGTTCCTACTGCTAGGCATGACCAGTCCAACATTATTGTTCGTTTTGTCCGCCGAGACAAAAGGAATGCAATTCTTGCTAAATCAAAGAAGACGAGACTAGACACAAAAATGCTTGGATTCGACAAGCAGAATCCAGTGTTCATCAATGAGCATTTGACGAAAGAAGCTAAGCAGCTGCTCGGAGCTGCCATCAGAAAGAAAAGAGCTGTTAACTGGAAATTTGTGTGGACAGCTGGCGGAAAGATTTTCGCACGGCGAAATGAAACCGCACCTGTGCTTCGCCTAATCTGTTTGGATGATGTTGATAAAATGGTCGAGTGAATGCCACAGTCTAGCTGAACACAATTTTGTGCACTAATTACTGACATACATGGCTAATTCCGGTATCAACTGCTGTACTTATCACGATTATGACTCGTTTAATATTTCTGTTTCTAAGTTAAATCCAAATAAGTTCATGGCAGCCTTGCATTTAAACCTACGAAGTATTAGAGACAAAGGAGATGACCTGCGAGAATTTCTTGAAAATATGGACATTAGCTTCAATGTGTTGATGTTTACTGAGACATGGCTAACGCAAAGTGAAAAGCCGCCTCAATTAGAAGGGTACACATACCAAGGCATCACACGTACTAATGGGCGTGGTGGCGGCGTGGCTATGTATCTTAGAGAACATCTGCAATACGAAGTGATTTCAAGTTTCACCACTACTAACGAACATATAGAATGTCTTACGGTATGTTTGAAATCTTTTTATGTATGTGTCATATATCGGCCCCCAAACGGAAATAAGACGCCATTCTTTGAATTCACTGATGAACTATTAAACTATCTAACTAACACTGGTTCAAAGTTTCTGATAATGGGTGACTTGAATATCAACATGCTGGGAAATGACACTAGTGCGCGTGAACTTAAGCGAACTCTATATGCTTATGGCTGTGAAAATTTTATCAATCTAGCCACTCGTATTACAGCGGATAGCGCGACGTTGCTAGATGTCGCCATTACAAATGCACCTGGCACAAGTAGCTATGCTGGCCTCTTATCAGTGGACATAAGTGATCATTTGCCGATATTTTGTTTCTTGCCAATGACAAATGATAAAAGCATAAAAATGGGCGTGTGCACATATCGGAATATAAACCCAAATTCTTTAGCTCATTTCCGCTCTCTGATCCAAAAGACAAACTGGGAACCGATTTTCCAGCAAAGTGATGTAAATAAAGCATATAACAATTTCTATGCCAGTTTCATGTCATGCTACGAGCTAGCCTTTCCTATTAAGACAACTAAGCGTACCCGGAAGAAAAAGATTAGAAAGCCATGGATTACGCGGGCACTTTTAAATAAGATTGCCGCTAAAAATAACATGTATCATTCTTTCGTTAAGACGCGTGACCCACAAAAGTTTGCTGAGTTCAAAAAATATCGAAATAAGCTCAATGCAGAACTTAGATATGCTAAAATCTGTTATTATGAGAATTTGTTCTCCCAAGTAGCAAATGACAAAAAGAAGTTCTGGCAGGCGGTTAACAATCTTGCTCAAAGAAAGAATGACGCAGCGCCAATAGTTGTAACTACAAATCAAGGCATCCTAAATGATGACGAAGCCGCTAATATGTTAAACCACCAATTCATTCGTAGTGGAGAGTACAGTTCGACTGTGCGCTATGAACATCCAAGTGTAGATGCATATAAAAAAAAAACCAGTTCAAGTAATTCTATTGTACTGGCACCAGCTACGGAGCACGAACTGTCAAACATCATGCGTAACCTAAAAAACAATGCAGCTGCAGGCTACGACGATATCAAACCAGCTGCCGTGAAATATGTAATGGATATAATTTGCAGTCCTTTAACCCACGTCATTAACTGCATGCTCGAACAGGGTGTGTTCCCAGAAGCACTCAAGCTGGCTAGAGTGTGCCCGGTGCACAAAGGTGGCACAGACTACACTTTTAATAATTACCGCCCTATATCGGTATTACCAGTCATGTCAAAGATTTTTGAGACAGTCATAAACGTTCGCGTTGATGGTTTTGTTCAAAAGTACTCTATTATGTCTGACGTGCAATATGGGTTTCGAAAAAAAAGATCCTGTGAAGAAGCATTACTTTCTATAAAACATGAAATAATAAATAACATTGAACAAAGATTATACACCATTGGTCTTTTTCTAGATTTAAGAAAAGCTTTTGATTCTGTGAGCCACGCCATTTTGTTGACTAAGATATATGATTGTGGGATAAGAGGGATAGCACATGACTTGATTCGAAGTTATCTACAAAACAGGTATCAGTATGTATCTATTAACAATTCCAAATCTACGAAATTAAAGATACTACAAGGCGTCCCGCAGGGATCTATACTTGGACCCTTGTTGTTTAACTTGTACATAAACGATCTTGCTTATATACCATATTCCCAAAGTGTAATTATGTATGCTGATGATACAAATGTATTTTTTGCTGGAAAGTCGCTGCAAATGCTACAAATTTCAATAAATAATTACTTAAAACTACTTATGTCGTGGTTGCACAGCAACCAATTGCAACTCAATGTCAATAAAACAAAATACATTATTTTTGCCCCTATTAACAAGCCGATCAATTTTAAGCTAGCAATACTGTTTCAAAATGTGCAAATAGAACAGGTAGAGGCTCATAAATTCCTGGGCATATGGTTTAGAGGCGATATGTCCTGGACGACACATGTGGAAAAATTGTCCGCTGAACTGAGTAAAATCACGGGATGCTTTAATAAAATCCGGGATCTGATACCGCTCTGGCTTAAAAAAGCATTATATTACTCCATGTTCTACTCTCGCCTTACATATTGCATGCTAGTCTGGGGTACAACATACTCAAAGAATTATCAGAAATTGATAATATTGCAAAAGAGAGTCCTTAGATGCTTTGAAAACTACACAGGTAGGCTTCGAGATTTGCGAACGCATGATTTGTTTATTAAACACAATTTGCTAAAAGCTAACCAAATGTACTATTATAGAATATTTCAGCATATAAAAAAGAACAAGCTCTACACAGCTAAATCACCCCAATCAAAATGTCGTTATTCTCTACGCAATGAAACTAGGGTAATACCGAAGTTCCGAACAGCTTATGGCCGGCAGCATATAGGCTACCAGGTTCCGCATTTAATAAATCACCTAAGCCCCCTTGATTTTAATACTATGTCGAAAAAATCTATGAAACTGTATATTATAAATCATCAATTGGAATATGTATGATGCGTATCTTTTTTCGTGTCATACTGTTATGTTTTTTGTTTTTTTTCACAAATGAATAATGCCATTCACACTCGTTGCCTATGTTATATTTTACTGAAGTCAGTATATTTTATTCTGTATAATAATAATCTTATGTATTTTGCGACTGTTTATTGTGCATATTTCTTTGGTATTCCGGGCTGCTTATCCGGATTGATTTGATTTAACCTACATGTTATCTTTTTATCATGTATTATTCATCAGATGGTCTGTATACTGCTTATATGATCTTTAATTTCATATGAATTTCTGTGATGAATTTTGTATTGCCATATGTACCGCTGATGCTGAGTGCCAACAGGAGTGGGAGCCCTTTGTCAGGCCTTTGTAGCCTTTTGCTCCTGCTCCTTGTTTCTGTAATGGAAGCAAAATAAACTTCAAACTTCAAACTTCAAACTTCAAAATTGTTCTTTCACGAAGCTTCTTCTCTGGGGAACTACTGCGCCTACCACGAGGTGTGTGTCTACTCGGTGGCACGCTCATCATGCCAAAACAACAGGTGCAACTGCGTCGAAGGTCACGAGCCCGATGCTGATGCAAAAAAGTGCACGCCAAGTAAGTGCTTCTTATATACTGAATCGTGGTCAAGTTTAGGGTCACTAACTTCATTTGGCGTGCTTGTCTGTCTCTGGAAGTACTCGTCAGAATGACTGAACGTGGTAGCTTTAAAGGGGTAGTTTTGCAGAAATTCCGGCTTCAGTGGTTCTGAGCAAAAAAAAATTATTATATTTGCGTGACTGAAAAATCAGCCATCTTTCACTGATCACAAATTCAAGAAAGATGCAAATTCAATAATTTATACAGAATTGCGGGTCCCAGTGTAGATCGAGCCCGGGTTATTTGCGTGGCAAGTGGCTGTGCTCTCGCACAGCCATGCCTCTGCTTTTTAATACAGTGAAAATCGATTCCTCTGATTGGAAATGCAGTGGAAGTAACTCATTTTTTTACAAACACACGTGTGCTGTGTACATGTTTCCCAATACAACACGATATGCTGCCGTAAGAATGCTCGGGACAAGCGTACAGTGCCATCGGGCGTCAGAACATAGGATGGTCATGAATTCATAGTTTAAAATCAGTCACTCACTAGAAAAGGCACACGTGCTGCTGCAACATTGAGGGAACTTATAGTGGGTGCATAGAAGTTTGAAGGATTTCAAAGGTAAGTGTTATAACTACGCACTTGGAACAGAATATCACTATCACGTTCAGCTATTAAAAAGAAGCTTAAGGGTCCTTCATTTTTTTTTGTAAACCACACTTTCGCTTACATGAGTTCACAAAACAATAGTACTTTCTCATAGACGGAACAAAGTTTGTTCAAGTAAGTTATTCAGTTATGTTGTGGTAACGTAAAGTGATACGAAGCAAATTGATAAAAGAAATCGGAGAAGCGCTGTCTCTTACAGTGGTACCGCGGGTCGTAGGACTGTTGGGGTTTACCTTATCAGTCATGTCCTTATCTTCTTGTAATGACGCACACTGCTAGAGCATGTGATCGGAATTCAGTGTGAAACGGTTAATATTTATTAGTATACTTCGTGTCACAGTGACTGTGCCCATCTTCAGAAAGAGGAACTCGGAAATCTTGTGGGCATTGTTGCTTTGGACTTGCGCGCTATTCATATGGAGTGCGTGGTGTACCCCTAACAATTCTTGTATTATGATTACAGCACACGACATATTAGACACCTTGCTTTACTTATCACTGCACACTCAGGTATAATGAAAAAAGATGGGTGAAAGCTGTGATACTCAGATGTGCTGTTTCACGAAGTGTCACAGACATGTTTTGCCGGTAAGGAAGGACAAATTATTGTCACTGTGAATGCAGCAAAATTCAGGTTTGATCATTCGTCATCCCAAACTGTGTGCTGGCTATAGTATATGTTTGCCGAAGGACGTGTTTTTGCGACAGGTAAAATACGTACAGAAAAGGAGTAAAGCTGAGAAACGCATGGGTATCATCCAGGAAACATAGAACACCGCATGGTCGGACAATCTGGGGTCAGAATGTTTTGCCATTGCTTACTTTTCAATTGTTAAGAGTCTAGGCATGCATGTACACACCTGCCCAATTCTGAGTCAGGCCTACAGTCACAATGAATCGAATGGTAAGACCACCCATGCCGTCTTTCTGTACTTTTATTGTGCATACACCTTAAAAAACATATACTTCAGTGTAGAGGGTATAAATCAGTGCGAACGAAAGAACGCAATATGATAAAGAAACGAAACGAGTGTTAAAGTTTTCGTGCCCCGTGTTTGCATTGTTTTATACCTGGATGGTTGTGGCGGTGTAGACGTTCTTACAGGCGATGTCAACCTGGCACACCTGGACGGCAATTTCTCAAGAACAACCAGCCCTTTCTTTCTTGCGATCTACCTGCATGCCTTGAAACAATGTTGTAGAACCAACTCATCAATCTTCTCGCCTCCATCACGTCCAGGAACATCCCCCCCCCACGGGACGGCTTTAAGCTCTACCACTGTAGAGTACATAGTACTCTAAATCGTTATCCACTTTTTAGGAGAAAAGCTCCTTAAAACGGCACCCGTTCGTCCCTCGTAGTCGTAGTCGTAGTGTGTAACAAGTGCTTAATTTTGACCTGCAAGGTGGTGCCGGTGGGAGATTTCTCCTGTGCTTTGATGAACAACAAAAAATTGGCAGCATATCCACGGAGTGAATGATGGAGAGTGGGGGGAAGCATTTGTCTGTCCATTCGTTCTTGCTTCCGTCCGTCCATGCGTCCGTCTGTGTGGCCGTCCATGCGTCCATCCACCCGTCCGCGTGTGCGTCTGTTCGTGCGTCCGTCCCTGCGTTTGTCCATACATCCGCCCCTGCGTCTGTTCATGTGTCCATCCATGCATCTGTCTCTGTGTCCGTTCGTCTGTCTATTCAACACTCCAAGTACCACCATCTCGCATCTTTTCATCATATATTCCCCATATAGAAGCACCCCATCCAGCGAACATTCCAAGGACTAAAGTAGAGGTGGCAGACGTACACTTTCTTACGACTTGCGCTTCGCGTCTACTTCCCACCTTTAACCACCTCGAGTTCATGGTATATACTAGTTCTCTGTATTCATGGCTATGTGGCCCAACGCTCGCTAAACCTTTCTAAAACCAAGGAGGTTACACCCAGCGAGTATAACGTAGCAACCCTTTCTTGTCAGATCGTGCTCAATGTACATGCCAATAGCTGCTAATGGGGATCGCAGCGTGCGCCTTACCTAAAGGCCGAATGCTCCTGTTTCTTATTCCCCGTTAGCAGTCATTGGCATGTACGTTGAGCACTATGTTTAGGGGCGAAACTCCTTATGGCGTAGCTTGTGCGTTCCTCGTAGTACGTAACCACCAGTGGCACATACCCGAAATAGCGGTCTTTACGATTTTGACCTTCAAGGTTGTTCCAGTGAGAGATTTCTTCTGTGCGTTGTTGAACAATAAAAGATAGTGCTCAATGCACACGTTAATGGCTGCTAACGGGGAATGAGAGACAGGAGCATTCGGCCTTTAGGTAACGCGCGCGCTGCGATCCCCATTAGCAGCTATTGGCATGTACATTGAGCACGATCTGACAAGAAAGGGTTGCTACGTTATACTCGCTGGGTGTAACCTCCTTGGCTTTAGAAAGGTTTAGCGAGCGTTGGGACGCATAGCCATGAATACAGAGAACTAGTATATACCATGAACTCGAGGTGGTTAAAGGTGGGAAGTAAACCCGAAGCGCAAGCCGTAAGAAAGTGTGCATGTGGCACCTCCCGTTTAGTCATTGAAATGTCCGCTGAATGGCGGTGCTTCTATATGAATAATATATGATGAAAAGATGCGAGATGGTGGTACTTCGAGTGCTGAATAGATGGACGAACGGACACACAGACAGATGCATGGATGGACGCATGAACGGACGCAGGCGCGGATTCATGGACGAACGCAGGGACAGACGCACGAACAGACGCACGCACGGACGGGTGAATGGACGCATGGACGGTTACACAGACGTACGCAGGAACGGACGGAAGCAAGAACAAATGGACGGACGAATGCTTCGCCCCACTCCCCATCATTCACTCCGTGGATATGCTGTCATTTTTTTATTCTTCAACAACGCACAGAAAAAATCTCTCACCGACACCACCTTGGAGGTCAAAATGTTATACTTGTTATTCACTACAACGGCTACGATGGACGTACGGGTGCAGCTATAAGGAGCTTCGCCCCTAAAAGCTCACGGCATGCGCGATAACTAAAAGCCGAATGCTTCTGTCTCTCAGTCCCCATTAGCACCCATCGGAATGTACGTTAAGCACTATCTGACGAGAAAGGGATGAAAAAATGCGAGATGGTGCTACTCGGAGTGTTCAATAAATGAACGAATGGACACACAGACAGATGCATGGATGGATGCATGAACGGACGCAGGGGCGGATGCATGGACGAACGCAGGGACGGACGGACGCACGAACAGACGCACGCACCGACGGGCGGTAGGACGCACGGACGGGCACACAGACGGACGCATGGACGGACACAACCAAAAAATAATGGACTGACAAATGCTTCGCCCCCCTCTCCATCATTTACTCCGTGAATACGCTGCAATTTTTTCTAAACTCATCATTTATTATCTGTCGGAGAGCTTACTACTCTCAACAGTAGAGTATACACATAGTGCTCTAAATCGTCAAACATTTTTTGCAAACTCAAATGTAGTGCGTCCGCGTTGCGATTCCTGTAATATATTTTTGTGTGTGTGTGAATAGGGCGCCATTAAGTGTAAGGCCCACGGAACGCCTTTGTGCTCCCCCTTCATAGAGTACCAAATACTCTAAATCATTACTCACTTCTTCACACAAATTTCTCCTTGCAATTCCAAAGTGCTTGTAGAAACATGTGTGAGCAATATTAACCAATTCCTTACATTTCGTGCACTCTGAAAAGGTGGCAACTCTTGCTTGATACTTCCACGGATGACTGAATGCATTTCCTGTTTATACACTGTCAAGTTTAGTTCTCTCGACGTGGTTTAGTCTTCTTGAAGGTTCCATGCGCCGCATCATATCAAAACAAAAATAGCCTCTGCGTGTTTCTCTTTGTTCCTGAGCATTAGCAGGAGCTTGTATTGTCGGTCGCTTCAAGTAGTGCGTGACTGGTAAATCTGCTGTTTTCTCACCACTGTCACAAACATTCGAGGGCATGCACCGAAATGTCATTCTAAAAACATTTGTTGCATTGTTCTTCCAATAATGCCAGTGATTGTTAGCAAAATTTGTTAAAAGGAGATCCACGGCATAGCTTTTTCATTTGGTGTAGACGGCCCAACCATGGGGCAACAACTGATGGCTGAAAAAACCCCGTATGCAAACCATGCCGATAGGAGAAGCCGTGCCCTTAGTCGTCCGCTTCACAGCAAGCCAGTATTTTCGATAGCAGCAGCACGCGTCAAGCTGGCGCTGTAATCCCTGTGAACATATAGATTGTCTATCATCGCGAACGGTTGATTCGCACGATGCATGTTTGACAGCGATTCGATACGGTCGCGCACACCGCAGACACTTGGTGTTATTGGCGCAGACACTTGGTGTTAGTCTTTGGTGTTAGACACTTGGCGCAGACACTTGGTGTTAGTCCGGTAATTCACCACGGTTTGCTATGGGGTTCCACCAAGACTGCACGGACGTAGTTCCGTCACGGATATGCCGTTGATAAACTGGATGCTAAGAAATGAAAACCAGAAATTATTTGAAAATTTTCCGCCAGCGAGCATCAAGCTTATGATGTCTGGGACCACTATGACAAGCGTGCGTTGCTCTACCCACCAAGATAACGAGGCAGATGCACCACACAACACAAACGTGCCTTATATCTCTCACGCGTTCATACTCACACGATGCTCTCAGTTGGCGGGATAGTTTGGTGGCGCCATCTGTTAGCGGCTAATGAATTAATGCGGCTTGACACTGTTTAGTTCTGATAGAGAATGGTTCGGTGACGACGCAATGAAGCATGGCTCTTCTAATTCCCAATCTTAAAGGCCCTGGTTAAAGCATTTTAATATCAGTGAAATAACCTGGCTGCGCAATCATTGCGGAGTGACCTCTTACACAGTTAAGTTCTTCCCTTTTCGCTTTGTGTTGGCTACTGGCGACTGCTGGACGAAAGAGTGCAGTTTCCACAACCATCATTGCTTTTTCTCCGGCATGGACTGCTGCGAGTACCATCAACTAATAAATCTGCTGCAGTAAGCGTCGCAGTAAAACGAAGATATCCATGACCACATGTCGTGCCTTGTTGGAGATGGACATGGGACAGCGGTACGTAGTAAGCCTGCTCCCGTTCGCGGCTCAGCTATGGCCCCACCAACCTGCGCCTCTCGTGTCGCGGAAACACAGTGTAGTTAGTTGGACATACTTAGCATAGGTGTAGATTACCTATTACTGTGTAGCGTACACCAAGTCGTACGTCTCCGTATTTGACAAAGCTTTGAATAAGGGCATATCGAGTGCAGTGTTATGTGCTCGTTGATGTCATCTTTGCGGAGGATTCATGCTATGCTGTGTCCAGGTATATGATAAAAACTTAGCTACCACAGTGGTAAAATCGCGATTAACTTCGTTTGCCATCCGGATGTAGAAACGACACTAAACGTAGATGTGGCTGCATACACGTTCAACCGTGCTGCACAAACTTATTGACCGCACTACGCTGTCAGTGGTATAGACGTGCGGCGTCATACGTCGTCAGCAATTGGTTGTTGCTCTTAAACACATAGATCAATATTATCTATACATATGTAACGTGCATGATTGTTGACACAACTGTCACTTCTTTTGTCACCTATTTTTATGCAAGGAAGGTGCTATAATGGAGCGATTTTTCCTTTATCAACATGGTTAATGCTACGGAAATGTTGAATGGAATCTGAAAGCACCATTTGTTTTTTTTTTCTTTGTTGCTGACAAACACGTCTCCTCGTCCAAAAAGCATTGTTGACAGTCGCCAATGTGAGCTTGCAATCTTCGATTGACTGAAGCTAAGGCAGCTAGACTATAGTTTTGCAATCGCGAGAGCCTAAAAAAGCACATCCGAGGTGCAGCTGGTACGTATTACTTCGACACGTTATATACTTTACCCTTCAGCGTCACACCACTTATCCTCGCTATCGCTTTCCTTTTCCGCCACTTGGTATAATATACCGTCCATGGCTGCGATATTAATGGCTATGCTATGCTTTTACCTCCCTGCCTTCCCATATCAATCACTTTCTTTTCCCTCCCCTTTCTACTTATTGAATCCATGACTATGCTACGCTCCCCTGTCTTCTTTCCTCCACACCCTCCTTCTCTAAACTGCGAACGCTGCTTCAGTATAAATTGTTCGGCTAGTGAGTTCACGGATTCAGCAAACTACGATTAAAGAACACTAAAGAGGAACAATGATTTAGTTTAGATTAGCACCCTGCGTCCTGAAAACTCAATTTCGTGTCTCACTATCATAAACTCTTCATTAACGAAGAAATTCAAGCTCAAAATTTATGTTTCAATCTTCCTGCAGGACTTCAGAAATTCCAAAAAGTATTTTAGTATTTTCGTTACATTGGCTTGATGAACTTATCTGAAACACCATATGCTAGCTCTGCGGCACCTGCAACCAACAACGTACTTCATCTTTATCAATTAGAAGCTACGTAAAGCACAGTAGGAGCCTTAAGAATTTGTGGCTTCACTGTGTTTGATGCGGGAGTGTCAAGGTGGCACCCCCACACGCATTTTCTTGTCACGTGTTTCCTCGCTTACCAAGCTCCATATAAAGGTAAAAGTGGTATCTCTGGGATTGTAAAATTGTACGTTATTATTACGCGAAATTGTTGCTTATAAATGTTCCCTTGAACTGGCGTGAAGGCAACGCGTAGGAACATAGACACACATTTACAGACTAAGTGCCTCGCGTGTGGACGTGTTTCTTTGTTTCCTACGTGTTGTGTTCGCATGGTGTAGACTTGTCTGCTGAATATGTGTATCAACCACCCGATAACGTCTCGCTTCGTGCGTGTGCATATTTCTATTTCGTTATGTGCTGTCTGCTTCAAATAAACTTGAATGGCCTAAAATCATAGAGTTCCGAGCACTGTGTAATGTCATTGCACGTTAAAGAGCAGCAGATGGTCAAAATTTCCGGAGCTCTTCACTACGGTATCTCCCACAATCACGCCGGGGTTCTCAAATGTTAAACTACAGATAAAATTGTTATTGCTATTAAACTTTTCTGCTGAACCTAAGCACCAGTTATTACAACATATCATAGTTTCTATAATTCTTCGTGTCGTATGCTCTGCGTATTTCAAACATTCCTGGTAGGCGATATTTTGCACTTTTGAGGTTGGCTTTGACAGCTCTGGTGAAAAACACTTGTGACACGGAATGCGGCCACTAAAGTTTTTTTTTTTTTTGCCATACCATGCTGAATGCGCCAGTTCTCGTCCATATGTTGTCTCAACGTAAATCAATGAAAGCACTGCATGTTTGGTGATGTCAACCAAATTACCGCACGTTCCAGAGTTCACGGCGACGCCTCCACGATGAAATTTCCAAGTTCCGGCTTAGGTGACCCAGCCCCTCCACTCCATTGGCGTCCATTCTCCTTCATCCGGGGACGAAGTTGTTGAAGGGAGCATTTTCTGTCTGGTGGAGGAGCAATGACCGGCCTCGCACGCACGGTGATATTGTCGTATATATGCATTCCAAGACACCGAAACGGCCAACTCATTTAATTTATGTTACTGGTGCACTCAGCTCCAGCGCTTGCGTTCTTTTACTTGCATGTAAGACCTCTTCCGTTTTTAACCATCTCAGCTATCAAAATGTAGCCTTAATGTGGACTCCCGTGCTGGAGTAGCTTGCCAGAAAATAAGCGGCAAGCGAGTCATGGTCATGCCCCGATGATTTACGGCTCCGTCGCATCAATCAGAAGTGCCACAACTCGCTACGGATGTTGCGCTGCTTACAGCGAGGGATCAGCCTATCACTTACAACGACATTTGAACTTACCACCGAATTGAGCGTTTAACCTTTCTGTCGCCGCTGCAGACACGACAGCTGCACACACGTACCTTTCCTTCCCCTTACCTCCCCCACCACATTCATTTCTGCAATTACCCTTCCATTTCTTGGGAATTCTTCGCCTCTCTCTAGCAAACAATAAACACACACTTTGTGGGCGAAGGGGGAATGCCCAAGCACCTCGTTTCACCTTTCTTGAAGCACTTAGTGCCTAGTAAAGAGCAGCGGTAGTTTGCCATGCGCAGTTTGACGCTCGATTCAGGAGACCATACTGAAGTCCGATAAGAGGGTAGAGGAGTACTACTACACTTTGTTCCTCCCGTCTTCCATCTATGCAATTGACCCATTACTTTAAAAAGGAAAAAAGAAAGCCATTAATGAATTCGTTTTTTATGAACAGTAAGTGCTCCGCAGTTGAATGTTCTTCATTGCAAGGTTTTCGACGAAACTTTCATGCATGGTGGCACTTCGTACTGACCAAGTGCCGCTGATTTCGTTTGTTTTTGTGATTTTCAAGTAAAGGAATAACAACCAGCGTGTTTTGTCTTCCTCCTTTGTCAACTGCTAAATTCTGCAAAGCTGTGGGCAAAGTGAACGGTTGTGTACAATCATAGATCTTCATACAATAATACTTAGAGGGAAATCTGGCGCTGTAGTGTCTACGCGGGCTCCTTCAGCGGCGCGTGTACTCGCATGAGAATGATGGGAAGTACAGGCTTCGGATCTGCTTTGGATGGATCACGTTCTTGAGAGACAGTAGGATTGGGCGTGTTGGTAACGTGATAAAGAGTGCTTACCAGTGCAAACGACAATACTGGAGAGGTTGCGCTGGTAAGCACTCTTTATCACGTTCTTGAGATTCGCGACGCTTTTTTTCCATGTGTAAAACAACGTAATATGAAATTATATTAAATTGAAACTTGCTTCATTTTTTTGTACGCAAACTTTCTTGCAAACGGTTCTACTGACTAGGTGGTAGAAATGAAACCTGGACAACTTTAACAACCAGAGTACGCATTGCTGTACCATTGCGTTCCTGATTTGGCATAAAGATGTAATGAATTATTATTTACAACATTTCAAAACAAAACTTTTTTGTTTTGCCCTTGAAAGCACGCAATATCTATTTATGGAAATCACAACACAGTATTAGGTGAGAAACACTTGACTTTTTGTCTGCTGTGATGCCAGGTGCATCTGTTCAAGTGGTCTACCCATAACGCGCCTCTTGTTTTTTTTTTTTTTGTGAAGTCGAGCGAGGAGAGCGTGGTAGTGCGTCTATTTCGTGTCGCCGTCGTTTTGCAGTTGATTTCAACGAGTTTTGGCAAAACGCGCTAACAACAAACGTGAACTCCATGTAATGTCCTGCACTGGCATAGAACGCTACATCTATGTGCAGCGGTGAGTGGACGACGCTTCGCTTAAACTGTCAAACCGTCACCCCCGGAAAATCTTTTCAGGCCTGCGCCCAGCAATCTGACGTCATTTCCGGCCGGCCGATTCTTGGGGAAGCCGCAGCGGCAGCGAGCGCACCGCGGGCGGCGGGGGTGACGGTTCGGCGGCGTGGTGTTGACGGTGTTTCACGTTTGTTGCTTTCCGTTGTTGTTTTGCGGCAATTTCGTTTCCGTGCGTGATGCTGGAGTGATGCGACAATGCCGAATAAGTGTTGTGTACCCGGATGCACCGGCAACTACAAAACAGGAAAGAAGATACAAGTGTTTTCCTTCCCTAAAGCGTGACGCCTAAAGACGCCGACGCTCTCGAACAATGGCTACGCGCCATTCCTAGGAAGGACTTCGTGCCGACTTCGTGCACTAAGGTAAGAATTTGAGATGCTCCTGTTCTTAGCTTGTCATTGCTTGTTCGGGTAGAAATCACCTATGATGGGAAATACTTGAGCGTGTGACCGCCGGGACTCGCGAAGCGCTGACGCCAGCAGTTGATGAGAATCGCCCAGAAAGGCACGTTCGCAGCAAGGATGGTCAGCTGCTCTTTGTTCACTAACAGTGCCGTGGTGTCGTCCATTCTCGCAAGCTCTCGGTGGAAGCGCTTCGTGGAGTGCGGTGACATCACGCTCCTGTGTTTCCTCTCATGTTGCTTGTACCGCTTAGCGCAGCGCTTTTATTTAGATGCTTGCGAAACGTAGGTAGACTTTGTTTTAGCTACACGGACTGTAAACACGGTCATGCAAACGGGAGCGCATTTTTTTCTTTTGAGAAGTGGCGTCTCAGACGTTCTTGAAACGTTTGTGCAGGTGTGCGCGGATCATTTCGACGCTTCATGCATCGAGAAGACGACATCGTACACGGATTCAAGGACAGGGAGAGTTATTGAAGTTGCACTCCCAGTACCACGGTTGCGTCCTGGATCTGTCCCAACGGTATTTCCCGGCTGTCCGTCCTACCTATCAGTACGAGACCAGAGCACGAGAGAAACCCCTGACGCCAAGAGGAGCCGACAAGAAGCCTCCCAACTCGCCCGTGCTGTAGAAGAGTCGCTGGCGTCATATGAAGCAGAGCAAGAACGAGACCGGTTTTCGTCCCTCGAAGAACTAAGGGCTCGCCTGCAAGGGGTGTCAGTGTCTCCGAAGTGGACTGTGATTCATAAAGAAGAGTGCTCCATGTTTTTGAACATTATCGACTATCGTGAACCTTGTTTCAATGCGTCATTGACCGTGTTTGCAAACCTTGAAGTCTTTGCCTGCTATCAAGGTTCACCAATCAAGAACCTTGGTAGCGCTGTTGTACCAGACTCAGTTCAAAAAGTAAGTTCCTTGTTGGAAATTTTGAACAACCTGTCGATGCTGTCTGAGGAGCGCTGCACTTATCGCCACCTGGCTCAAGCAATACATTCCCTTCTGGACAAATTGGAAGCCAGCATTGATGAAGGCAAGAAAGAGACTGTGAACTTTATGAAGGAGCAGCTACTACTTCTTTCTGCAAAGCGCATTCAGTATAGCGCACAGGTGATGGTCTTTGCATGCATCTTGCGTACAATATCACCACATGCCTACAAGTTCCTGAGAAGCACAGGTGCACTAACTTTGCCCCACCCAAGCACTATTAGAAATGTGTGCTCGTCTATTCAAATGTGCCCACAAGTTGATTCTTCTGACGACACTTTCCTTCAGTATGTGTCTCAGAGATTCAAACATCTGCAACCACATGAACACACTGTGACGCTGATGCTTGACGAGATTCATATCAAACCTTGTTTAGATTACAAAGGTGGGAACATATGTGGTGCAGCAGTTAACTCCAACGAAGCGGCCACATCGGTGCACGTGTTTATGATACAAAGTTTGCTGAGCGCATTCAAGGAGGTGGCGCACATTCTTCCGGTAAAAACCTTACAGGGTGAAGATCTTCATTGCATGCTGAAGAAGGTGATCTTGGGCTTAGAAGAAATTGGATACAGGGTCATAGCCGTTGTCTGTGACAATAACTCGCTGAACAGGAAGGCAATGAAGATGTTTCTGCCAGAACCAAAGCTTAGCCCTGTTTACTCGCATCCGGCAGACCCAGATCGGCCGTTATTTTACGTGGTGGATGCTGTACATCTATTTAAATGCATAAGAAATAACTGCCTCAACCAGAAAAATGCTGGAACTTGCTTTTTCTACCCACGCTTCGAGCTTTCGAACAATGAAGTTCATCCCGAATGCAAGATGACTGCTTCATTTAAGCATTTGAGAGATTTGCATAAAAAGGAGTCACCCCTGCTTCTGAAGTCTGGGTATGGCTTGACGTGAAAAGCTCTAAATCCAAGCAGCTTTGAACGACAGGACGTCAAACTCGTACTGCAGGTTTTTAATCCGCACGTAGCCGAAGCCCTGGCCGCTCGCAAGGGTCATACTGATTTTCAACATGCTACAGCAACCGCCGAGTTCATCAAAATAATTCTTCGTTGGTGGAGCATTGTCAATGTAAAGACACCTAGTAAGGGCTTCCATCACCGTAATGTTTACGAAGAGCCCATGTCAAACCACACAGATGACCCAAAGGCAAGCTTTCTAAGCGCTTTTATCACATGGCTCGATGTGTGGGAATTTTATAGGCACGACGCCGGAGTACTTACCCAGGAGACATTGAGTGCCTTGAGGCTCTCTGCTCAATCCCTTTTGGCATTGGTGAAGTACTGCGTTAGTGAGCTTCACTTTAAGTATATTCTGCTAGGGAAAGTCCAGACGGATCCCCTCGAGAGTCGCTTTGGACAGTACAGGCAGATGGCTGGTGGGCAGTATCACATATCTGTTCGCCAGCTTTGCGAAACCGAGGGAAGGATTCGCCTTCAAAATGCCCTTCCAAGGATGAGCAACGGTGATCTCAGAGGCATCGAAGAGACGGACAGTGTCAGGGATGCGGGCACTTCTTTTAGTGTTCATGTTAGCGATGCTGACCTTGATGAGCTCAGAGCACAAATGCCGGTGATTGGTTATGTTGGTGGGTATTGTGCACACGCTGCAATGAAAGTTCTCAAGTGTGAAAGCTGCCAGAGGCAGTTGGTCGTTACCGGAAATATGGCCGAAACAGGAGAGGACACCCATTCTTTAATCGCACAACTGGATCGGGGTGGCCTCAAATTTCCTTCTGCTCTTGTAATCGCAGTAGTTATGTACACGGAGGTTGTAGTTAGAAAGCTCATGACGGAAAGTACCTCTACCCAGTTTCGCCATGGGCCGAACCAAAAGAATGTCGTTCGGCAACTTACACTGGGCTCTCTGCCAAGGCTTGAGGACATAGATACGTGTGAAAACGGGCACACCTACGAGCTCCTCATCACATTGGTTGCAAACTGTGCAGCAAATATAATGCTCAACAACTTGTGCAGCAAAGGAACGATCTTTTACGCATTGAAAAAGATCAGAAGGCGAAAAATAGAAAGGCCCGAATTTTTCTTGGAAAGTAATTTTCGAAGCGTCGCGTCTTTCTCTTCACATTTATTCTTGTGAAACTGCACAGAGTGTATTTGATTGCATGTCATGACTTGATTTCCTTGGTATACTTCTGCCTTATGTAAAATGAGCCTTGTTTCCAGTTTTGTATCTCTTTACAAGTTGTTAGCTTTTAAAAGTGCTGTACTTTTTTCTTTTTTTTTAACTCGAACTGCCTCGGTGCCTACTGTAGCAGTTGTACAGTCCGTTTTGGTACCTAAGCTGTGTACACTTTCCTTGTGCACTCTGTGTACAGACATGTTGTGCACTGTGATTTGTTTTTTCTTAGATTTTTGTTTGATTTTTTCCCTAGGACATGCACCTACCTGTGGCAGTACAAGTACTTTTCTTTCTGTCATTTATCATGCTGTGGACCACAATTTAGTCACCAGTGTTCTTGTGTATTGTATTTTTTGGCAAGTGTTTGAACCTGATACCTTGTGTTGCTACTGCTACTATGATAAACGAATGGTATGTTTTCCTCTAACCTACAATTTAAATGAAAGTGTGCTTTTTCTGTTCCAAAGCTCGGGGATGTTTTTGCTGTTACAATCTGTTTTCTGAGTTTTATGTGGCAAGATATTGTGTTTTGTACTTTTGGCATATTTTCAGCATTAAGGGCAACATCTTGTGTTGCCTGTCGTCTGCCTGGACCGAGAACAATGCGCACTGTGATATTTGTACAGACGGCGTCTGGCTGTGATAAATAAATATGCATTATTCCATTCACGATATTCATTATTTCTTGATACCTTCATATGTTCCCCCGCCGCGGTGGCTCAGTGGCTAAGGCGTAGCGCTGCTGAGCACTAGGGCGCGGTTTCGATACCCGGCTGCGGCGGCCGCATTTCTGATGGAGGCGAAAAGCAAAAACGCCCGTGTGTACGAGATTTCGGCACACAATAAAGATTCCCAGGTAGTCAAACTTGATCCTGAGCCCTCCCCTACGGCGCGCTTCAACGCCTGCGTTGCGTCGGCGCGTTAAATCATACAATCAATCGATACCTTGATAAATCGTGCGGACATGGTGTCAAGGAACCTCGCCTGAGTCGGTAGGCGTGAAGGGCGCGCGCGGCAAGCGCTCGCGGCTGGCACAGCCACCCAGCGAAGGGCGGCCGGCGCGATGTGACGTCGTCGACGTCACGTCACGTGACGCGCAGGCCTGAAAAGCTTCCGGGGGTGACGGTCAAACACGACTTATACAGCTTCCGCGTTGCAGTAAATTGGGAGACCTAGCACTTTTCAGCTTCTTTGAACAATAAAGTGCAGCTTCAGTCCTTTGCACCCATCCTACTACCCACTCTACGCGAAAAGCTAAACTGAAACTGCAAAAAAAAATCGTAGAAAGTTTACTGGCTAACGCAATGCAGTCTGAAGCCTGTACTTTCCTTAATTCCCATGAGGGTGCACGATCGCAGCCCCAGATTCCTCTCTAGGTAAGATTGTATGAAACTCTATGTGTACAATACTTTAGGAAAGATCTGGGTAGCGGCAAGGCCAGATTGAAAACGTAAGCACTTGGGTGTTCCAGCATGCGCGCTTCTCCACTCCGAAGATGTCAGAGTTAGCTTTGCCACACGTTTTTTTTAAGTAATTGTTTTGATAAAATGTTCTACGTTAGAGAATACGATGGCTTTATAATAACTTGTATATGCCTTGGAGTGCTATATGGACTCTACTATTGGATAGCCCTACGCTGTCCCGCAGCCGGAAACAGACCAGCCAATTGCAATCACTACGTGTTACTATCACGGGATAGTGTCCCTAACAAAAACTGTGGATAAGTAGTCAAGACGGGTTAATGTCACAATGTTTTCTAAAGTACTCTCGAACAGAAAAAGTTTTCTTTGGCGACGTTTTCGTCCATAGAGTAAAATTTGATATTATTTAGGCTAAGCAAATGCACTCTTTATTGCAGAACGCGCTCCGAGTATTTTCGATGGTGCTGAACTAACCACGATGGTGAGCGTGATTGTGGCTTTGATGCTGTTCATGGCACTCTTCTGCCTCGTCCTAAGGCTCTTCAGCAAGTAAGTACTTTTCTCTGTGTATTCATGTACCGGAGTCTAGAAAATGTGAACTGCTGTATCAATAATGTTGATACTGCTTGTACCGAAAAAGTGCTTTCGCAAAGTGATTTGTATTACAAAATTGGCAGATACCACGTACAGTGCTAATCGATGAAATGCGAAACACGAATGAGAAAGGTTGATACGTCACTGTTAATTCAGCACAACGTTACGAGGTGAAGGTAATGATGCCTTACATGACTTCCGTGTCATGGATATCATATTTCGATGTGTCGTTCACTTTCATCCTCTATTCACGTAGCGTGATACCAAATTATTATTTGTGGAGCAAGCGAAACGACAGCGAGCACGATATGAGCGTGGTATGTTGTCATGTCCTTACATGTCACGCATGTCAGGGTTACCATGATTGCATCTGTCATATATTTTTGTCATTCATTGACGTCACGTAACACCAACTTCGGTAATGTGGAGCCAGCAAAACGGCCGCGAGTGCATCATGAAGGGATATACTCCAATGCAGCGTTGACGCGCGCGCACGCTGGGCACAGCTACGCTACATTAGCAAAACGCGAGTACTCTATAGTCTGACGTCAGGTGCGACCAGCGTCCGCCTGTGCGGCCCGACGGCAACTGGCGCGAAATGTGACATGCTACATTTCGCGCCGATGCGTTACCCAGACAACACTGCATGTTCCCCTTTTCGTGACGGAATGACTCCGGACGCACTGAAACGCGCATGCGTCAAAGCAACGCAGCGCAGGCGTGCCTGCGAGTATATGGCAGGATCGGTGCCTGGCTTGGCAACGCCGGTGTGACCCGACAAAATGAATGCCGGTGAGCACGCGCACCACGTCATGTCGAAGTGTATTGGCGCCTTCACTGTGGCATGTAGTCATCTTTTCACATGACACGCATCTCATGATTATCATGCTTGGACCAATCACATACCTTCATCACTCATTGATGTCACGTAATACCGAATTTGGCATATATAAAGCTAGCAAAACGACCGCGAAAGCATCATGAACGTAGCATGTAGTGATGTTGTTACACGATACGCATTTCATGTTTATCATGTTTGCACCAGTATCATACCTTCTTCATTCATTCATGTCCCGTCATACCAAATTTTGTATAAGTTAAGCTAGCAAAACGGCCGCCAGCACATCATCCAAACATCCAAACATAATCTCTAACGGCCTATGTCGTGGCATTTTCGTAGGCGTCTCCTCTACTCTGTATTTACCCCAATAGGCATAGGAGAGGGTGTGCGCATTACCAACACAATTCACGGCTCATGGCATCAATGATGTAAGGTATACGTCATGAAACACTTTCCACCAGCCGCCTGTGCCACACGTCCATGTATCACTGCACGTGGCATTCGGGTATTTTCTATGCCGTGGAATCACAGTCCTAAACTTTGGACATTTTGGCTGAATAAGCAGCCAGGGGGAGAGGCTTTGTTGATGGGTAGAGCATACCGATGAATCCATGAAGTAAAAGTCACTTCTCTAGCTAGATAAAGACAAGTAGTCAACTACCGAGTATAACGCCTCTGCTGCAAGCTGCTTCGGAGAAAGGAGGCTTTATACAAGCGTAATGACAGCATAAAAAACCTGTAGTTTCAGCAGTGACAATGTAATGAAAACACTTGCAAGCCTATGACTCCCCTAGCTACAATTAAGTGTTACGCGAACACATTAAATGCCGCTCGTTCTAATATGCACTTACTCACAACAAACACGCTTTTTAATTATACGGGAGCGCGCACTTTACGTAATACAATAAGCTGCTCCTTACTCATCAGTGTCGTAGGCGTATCTAAGGAGCCCATGATACCCAAAAAATTGCTCAATTTACATGTTGTAAAGCTCGACTCAACGAAAAAAATCTTCAAAAATTCAGCACAGGCTGCTGCGTGCTAAGTGCTTCGCATGAAATCAATTCTCATTATGCGGGTGATCTGCAGGTCCCTGCATTTATATATTTGCAGTGACTATTGCCTTACGTGGTGGACAGATAGAAGTGACAGAGTATTTTCGTTGAGCCTCCATGGAATTGGTCACCTGTTTTAAAACGTCAGTTCCTGCCAAAGGTATCAACTTCCCTCCAGAGAGCGTTTCCGTAAACGCTACAACTAAATTATCATTCTAGTTCTTAAACCATCATGAATTTCACGAGTGTTTTCGTGGTTTAGTTGCCCATAACGAAATATGTTTGTGTCGCTGGTTTTGGGTCAGATTGCGAACGTCCTGACAAATGTCTCCAGAGATTCCTCCTAAGAGAACGTAATGTTCAAAGTACTATGTGCACTCTCAATGTGCGTAGTAAATACAGTAGGCGAAAAAATGCACGGACGACTTGAGTAGAAACGACTTAACACGGCTATCTTTCACAAAGGACAAGTCGCCATAGATATGTGGGTGAAGATTACACTTTACAAATTCTAATTGACTATACCTCATATTATGCTGGGCAAATTTACTTCTATAATATTGACAATTGCTATAATTTGTCACTTCCGAGTGCTGTTTAACTGTTCGATAATAACGGTTCTTGTTGGAAAACACCGTAATAATTATGCCTATTGTGGGTTAGCCTAATTAGGCTGAGTATGTTTTGTTGCCCGCTCATAAACGTGTTAAAATTATATTGCTACGCGTCTAAACATATCTCGGTTTCACGCCGCCGAATAATTTCTCTTCAATATGTTTGCAAGCAACATCGCACAGTGAAGACATAATGTCATATCTGCCCATGACACTGTGGATCTCCGAAACCCCATATCACTTTTTAAGGGATTGAACCTTGTAGCTAGCTGGCCAAAATACTCGCACTTAAAGTATTACGTTTATTATTTCAAATGAAAATTGGTGCAACTCAATGGCTTTTACGACGGAACCCTTTGCAAAGCGGAATGAAAACTTCCACATTCTCGCTATTTGCTGGCGATGGTAAGGTTCGTTTGATTACTACTGGATTCACCATACTAGGTAAGCATCAGAAACGATTGCGCAAGTGTCATCGTCTCTTTCTTCAGTGTGCTGTGTTTTTGCGAAATCCTTCCTTTCTGAAAGGATGCACGAGCTAGCCCCTAAACATGTACTACTGCACAAGAAAGAAAGACCAGCGCAAAAACTCCTTGCGCTCGGGTTGACTATTGTAGCTTTCTAGTGTTGCGCATTCATCATAAAGCACTACCAGCTTGCCCAACAACCAATTCTTGTGTCATTTCGAGAATTATTTAATACAAGACAAACATGACTCTATGCTAGCGTTAGGTGATTGCTAAATTGCCAAGATATGTAGTTGCTCTAAAAGTAAAGGAATTGCCTTAAGGAATCTGCGAGGCTGTGAATAATTTGAATAATGTTGAGGGAGTTTTGATGTAATGTCAGATTAGAATGAGTGGATATTATTAAAGCCAGTGCGAACTGTAGGATAAGAAGTAGGCGCAGCGCTTACTCGTACATGGCCAGTTTATTATAAACAGCATAAAAAGAAAACATACATAAATTAACCCAAATAAACGCTGCTTGCACCGCATTTATTAATATTAACAAGTCCAGCTGCCGACCTTGATCAAGGATATCAATTACAAATTGAGAAGAATTGCATATTTGATTTGCTCTTGATTGTAAAATTATAGACTTCAAATTGTTATAAAATACTTTTTGTTTAACGTAATATTTGAGATTGAAGAGCAGTTGGGAATATTGTTTCGCATGATTTTGCTGCTGGAGAGTTTATATGTTGTTTTTATTGACGAGTTCAAGAGATATATAACTCATCTTTAATGTAAATATCGCTGTACGCTATACCGCCGTCACCTTGTTTTGAAAGACTTCATTGTATCACGTTTTCACAGCTTAAACGTGATACCTTAACATATGCTGGAAACTGTGAAACTTTGACGCTCTTGCAACAGTGTGGTTCTTTTATCAAGTTTATCAAGTTAGTGTCGTCGTTTATTTAGTTCAACATACCGACGCTTTAAACACATGTGTAACGCCTTTGTTTATTGGTTTTCTTGCCTTAATGCAGGGAAGGTACCTGACTTAAAATAATTTTCCAATAAGCATTTGCTCTTCTAGCACGCGCAGCTATTACCGCTGTTACATTCGAGAAACAACACAAGTGAATGCCATGTCCACCATCAATAAGAAGTTGAGGCTAGAATATGGAAGGCTTAAATTCGTGATTTGATTGATTGATATGTGGGGTTTAACGTCCCAAAACTCGTGGTTAAATAAAAATTATTTAAAATATTGTGAATGAATGAGAATCTGAAAAGTTTCCAAGTGTGAGATTTTGCATAGTTAGATAGAATAAATTGAGCAGTTTGAATCAACAAAAACGCGACTCCATTTTAATCTAAAGTATATGACCTAATAGGCTGCCTCGTGTGATCTGCGTTCGCCGCTTTGCAGAGCCCGTTTCGGTCCCTCCAGAGGTGATCGCATGGCCGACGCTGGGTCTCCGCCTCCGACGGCTGCCGTGCTCAGCTCTGTGGATGGATCCTTGTCCAGCAATGCGGCAGAGTCAGGAACCAAGAAAACTTCCGAGTCCCGGCGGATTTTACGAAACTCAGTTGGCATCGCTGCCCCGCGACGGCCGAGCAACGGTGTGCCTGCACCGTTGAAAGCGATGGTATAGGTGGTTCGTCCTTCGTTATTAGTTTTTGCTTCGCGTTGAATTATCTGAATGGTTCACAAGAGTACGGGGGGATTGTGGGGTGTCCCATGTTATGCCTCGAAAGAGTATGCTGGTAGAACAAGCCAATATGTATTACTGTGAATGACGTAGTTGGTGGTTATTCATTTTGCAACAGCGCAACAAAGACGAAAGATAAAGAGAAGACAGACAAGTGACGGGGCACAGCAAAAACTAACCTGAGAAGCTTTTTTTTTTTGCGGGAAATAGGTATCATGTATTGACGTTCGTATGGTACGGGGTTAATGTTTCTTGTACATTCTGATAGCGAAATGATCTTTCCATAGTGCATGTTCTTTTGTGGAGTATGGAAGTGTGATCTAGATGGCTCACGTCTATGTCTTTGGCTGCAATGGCTGAGGGGGAAAACTAGGACATGTGTGCTTGGATTCAACGCATTGGGATGGCTGTGGCTTTAGCAGCACGGTCTAAAAAGAAAGAAAAGGAAAAAAGTGATCTCAAACTGGTGAGCATGTTTTCCTGGGATGGGGATGGCCGTCGTGTGCAAGGCACCACAGCACATATTCATCCCAGCTCTGATGAGTTGTTGTTCAATTATACCGGGTATAGTCTCAAATATGTCCCGCCACGGTGGTCTAGTGGCTAAGGTACTCGGCTGCTGACCCGCAGGTCGCGGGGTCGAATCCCGGCTGCGGCGGCTGCATTTCCGATGAAGGTGGAAATGCTGTAGGCCCCTGTGCTGAGGTTTGGGTGCGCGTAAAAGAACCCCGGTTGGTCGGAATTTCCGGAGCCCTCCACTACAGCGTCTCTCATAATCATATGGTGGTTTTGGGACGTCAAACCCCACATATCAATCAGTCAAATCTATGTCTTCCTGTAGGGGAGGTAGCTTACGTTGGGCAAAGGGGTAAGCTTTTGCAACTGTGATTCGCACCTTATAGTGCGCTAGTACTGCAGAAGTACGACGTAGAGCACTGCTACAAGGCGCTGATATAGGGCCACGCGCTCAGGCCAGAGCAAGTGGAAAGGCATCGACAGGGGGAATGATGATAATGAAATCGGGTAGTGTAGTAGAACATGTTTAGGCTCTATAGTTGCTGCATTAAGGCTTAAGCACACGTACGCTAACCGAGCGTGAGAAGGAGCGCGTCACTGCGCGTAGCTCGGGTGCGACTCGCGAGGAACGGAGATTTCCACCCACACACTACGTGCGCGGGCACACGTTTACTCTGAGAAGGCTGGAATAGGCTGGTGGCGTTTCGTACGAAGCAGCTTAAGAGGTTCGAAATGGTCGATATATACTTGACCACTCTCCCTAAGTCAAGCTGGTGCTGGACAGAACCATATCGCACCACTTAGCACAGACAGGCAAATATGAGCGGGTACACGAGTGCATTGCACGTCGTTGCTAGGCATACGGCTCATAGTGCCCTACCGGCGTGACGTGAGCCAGAACTTCTAAACGATTCAGCACTACAAACCACAGCCAGATGAACACAAAAGCACGCTATAGAGCATCAGGCGCAACGCTACGATGTACACGACCCGTCGTGCGAGATAGAGCTAATGGGTCTCATGCAGTGATGTATTATGAGGGGGCGAAAGCTGTACTCAAACTGTACGGAAACTCATGCACGCACTCTCGCATGCTGATGTGCAGTGGCAGCGCCGCTGTTACTACCGGCAGCACCGCTCTTACTACCAGCGGCTGCCAGGCATCGAACTAGAAATAATTCGCGAACAGAACATTTCTTTCATGACGTCACTGGTGTGGTGACCAAATTGGGGGGAAAGAACGAAAAACCGAGTGGAGAAACGTTGCCGCGGAAGCTCTTCCTTCCCACTTCGCATGCAAGTGGAATGCTCTCTTGTCTTGTTCTTTCAGTTCCATTGGCCATTTGGCGGCCATTCATAGTATTTTTTAACCAATTTTTCAAACTTTGTTCGTGTGTTCTGAAGAGGCGAAAATTAAGCAAACTAATTTTCTTGTGAGACTAAACTCGATTAGCACGAATGAAATGAACTTTTTTATTGCACTTTTTGTGTAAAGAAGAGAGACTTTCACGTAGTATGAAAGTGTCTTTCTATAAAAGCAGCTTTGTATACAACTGGGCATATGGACATAATGAGCAAACACTGAGCCCAGAATAACTAAGCCTATGCCAAAATTATCAACAATCACAAGTAGGACGCGTCGTATTTGATTTAATTAGGTTTTCACAGAACTTGAGAACAAAACGAAACTGAACTTTGAGCACACGAAGAGGCTTGGAGCAATTACAAACTTTTCAATATACAACGTCGCTGAAAACAATCTTTCAGCTGCTGCACTTCTCCTCGTCAGAGCGACAGTGTTGCCTTTACGAAGAAAAGTTCACTTATGTGTGGGCTCCAGTGATATTTAGAAGCAGTTATACCAGTATTTGAGTGGCTGTGTTAGAGGTAACGTCTCACAAAGTTTAAAACCGCGGCTACATGAATTCCATGAACAGAAAGGAGCCTATATTTAAATCACTTGAACAGTAAAAGAAGCAAAAACTGTGCAGTGGAGCCAACAAAAAATCAAGCTTTTCATTAAGCTCGCTTTGCCCGCAGCAGCTATGCTTCCGTCTTGACCAATTAGTCTAGCGACACTTCTTCCAGAGAACGGAATTTAGTCATGTACTAGTGCAAAATTAAATAACATGCACAAATAATTTGTCCATATGCTTGTGCTCCCCCATTGCCATTGGGAAACCTGAATGACCCTTCGCGGCACTGGAAATCCCCAGGTTAACACATGGAAGAGCCGCGAGAAACATGTGTTGCCCTATTAAGCCATCTTCATCAAATGCATAGTACACTCGCTCGGCGCAGCTCACTGCAGCTTGCGTTATTTGTTCGCCAAATTTTTGTCTAACCCTTCCTGTAGTTGGCCCTCCAGCCGAGAGAGATAGGTGAGTGTGATGCAACTTGTGATATCATTGAGCGAGTGGCGAGGAGCGGAGGCAAGCGCTACGTACTCCAGTCATCCACTTCTCGCGTTTAGTACTAATTGAAATTCACAAAGAAATAAAAAGACATACAAACAAAGAAAAAGTGCACCTGTGGTATCTAATTTCTTATTTTACCAACTTGTGAAAACCAACAAACGCTAACATCTACATCCACCTCACTCCGTTGAACCCAATATTAGGATGCCTGGCAACTGCTAAGAGCGTGCATGTTTCCGAAACCGAACTAGCGCTGAGTTTGTGGGGCCAGGTATAATCGTTAAATATGTATTAATAGAGCTCGTAAATGAACATACGTGCTTGTGAGCATACTTGTGCAGCCTGTAGAGATTAAAATATGCACGAGGGGCAAAGAAGAGGCACTCTAAAACCGTTCCGGCTCACCGGCTAGGCCAATGACTGAGTACAGCAATTTATTTATTTATTTATTTATTTATTCAGGTTACCCCTAAAGGCCCTCTAGAAGAGAGTATTACTTAGGGGGGGGGGGGGGCAGTACAACATGGTTTACAGCAAGATACAGTGCAACCTGACAACCGCAATAAAGCGCAAACCATGAATACGGGCAGCAATTGCATGACGTTATACAATAGTTAAAAAACGAAAGAAAACAAAACAACAAAAGCAAAAAATATTTAGTTAGTCACCGTAGTGCGCATGAGCTCTGAAAACATTACCGAGTCTTTCTCGGTGGCAATATGTGCAGGCAAACTGTTCCACTCAATAATAGTGCGCGGGATGAATGACTGAGCGAAACGAAGTGTGCGAGATAGCGGGCGTTTGACTTTGTTAGGATGATCACGGCGGGGAAAGATGGAACAGGCGGGTTCAAAGAAACTGTCATGTAATGATGGGTGATTGTAAAGTTTGTGGAAAAGTGATAGGCGTGCATATTTCCGACGAATGGCCAAATCCTCTAGATCAGCACGGTTTTTTAAGTTAGTTACGCTGGAATAGGTAGAATAATCTGAGTAAATGAAACGAGCAGCACGGTTTTGCAAAGATTCAATATTTGATACGATGTAGGCTTGATGAGGATCCCAAATGGCACTGGCATATTCTATTTTAGGGCGAATTAAACTGGTAAAAGCAAGTTTTTTTTAACTGCGATGGAGCCTGTTTAAGATTTCGTTTCAGTAACCCGAGAGACCGGTTAGCAGCTGCAAGAGTGACTTCTATATGATGGTGCCAAGATAGATTCGATTGAAAGTGGAGACCGAGGTACTTGTAGGTAGATGTTAACTCAAGTGTCATATTATTCAACGAGTATTGACTAGGAAAACGTGTAGCAGCGTTAGTAAAGGACATGCACTTTGTTTTAGAAATATTTAACGACATAAGCCAAGTTGAACACCAATGATTAATTTTGTTAAGGTCAGATTGCAAAGCTAAGCGGTCAGAATCAGAAGAAATGTTACGGTATATTACGCAGTCGTCCGCGAAAAGTCGAACGTGTGAAGATAAAGAATTCGGTAGATCATTAATGTAAACGAGGAAGAGTAGAGGACCAAGAACACTGCCTTGGGGTACACCAGATGTTACCGGTAAAGAGGAAGAATAAAAATTCATAGCAAAGGTGAATTGAGACCTGGAGGAAAGAAAAGCTTTTATCCATGCAAGAACTATAGGGTGAATGTTAAGTTGTTCTAGCTTTAGTAGTAATCTGTGGTGAGGAACGCGGTCAAAAGCTTTAGCGAAATCTAAGAAAATGGCGTTGACCTGGCAACCAGCATCCATGGATTTATGAAGGTCGTGAACAAAACCGGCAAGTTGGGTGTCGCATGAAAATCCCTTGCGAAAACCGTGCTGAAAATTGAAAATGATATTGTGACGTTCGAGATAGTTTCGAGATAGTAGAATAAGCAATGGTGTCATTGCTTATTTTCAGGGCTTCAAGCGCGTCCAGCGCGGCTAGACGTGCACTGTTTCAATGCCCAATTATAATCGCCAACATAGATGCGTACGAAGCGCGTTTTGGTGCCCTTGCCGCGTGTTTCTTCACATGCCATTTCTTCACATGCAGGTCACTTGACTAAATCTCCTATAACTTGGCTGATGCATCAAAAGACGAGCCATCTTTTTTTAAGGTAATCAAATTTGCTGGTCAAGCGATTGGTAAGTTTATATGACGAATGGCTCCTTTTGCAGCAGAATGAAAAGACTAAAGGGCTTGTGGAATATCACTTGTACACAGGTAAGACTTATACGTTTCGTTGCTAATAGAAGTTTGTTAAGCAAGTTATATTATCATGCAGAAGCTGGTGCATGGATCCTGTCACAGATGTTACTGGAAGTTCGCAGGACGAAGTGGACTTCTGAAGGCTAATACCAACAAATGTTACTGCTAAAATGAAGATCAAGGAATCGGAAACGAAGAATTTAATCTCACTTGCATGAAAACTCTGATTAATGTCGTATGTTGTGCTTATTTTGTTGTGCTTGTTGTGCTTGTTGTGCCTTTCCTGAGAAAAAACAACGCACAAACGTATTTCGTTCATTTTTAGAGCAGGTACTGCTAATTTTGATATGTATGTACGTATTCTGGAAAATTGTGGTTGTTTTACAGCCTTTTTGCCCGATGAATACTTGTATTGAATGACGAATCACGAAATCGAAGCTTGTTTATTGAAAATAGAAGCAACTTTGGCTTCATCTCCATTTTTATATTCTATGTGTCAATATATTTTGTTATTTCGGTAGCATCGTGTGTTTCTTGAGCAAACGTTTTATACAGTTTATGGCAGGCATACCTCAAATATTTAAAGAGAGATGAAGATACAGCAAATAAAGGCTGTATACACATGGAACAGCGTGACTGTCATTTCGTGTTTACAAAGAAATGTACTTTCTTGGTGCGCATATCGTTTCCGGAAAAAGCCAGATTGCTTCTTTATAGAACGTTCTGTGGGCTCTGAAAATATATTTCGTTTGAAACGTAATACCAACTAGCCCTAGTGGCCACTTTTTTGCTCACTTTGTAATAATCACAGTAGTCTCATTGTGATTTCATATGTATTACCATGTTGCTGGTTTGCTGTATACTATTTTGCAAAAAAAAACTGCTTTTTTACACGTTTTTGGGAGGCATTGACGCCAACTACTTAGCTATAGAATATATGCAAGTGAATTTTATTGAAATAAGTGGTCTCTGCTGTAACACAGCGACAAACAGTAATCTAGATATAGAATAAGAAACAAGTGAGCCTAAAAAGCTCGATCTTCGTTCTTTGTTGGCAGGCACTAATTATGGAACACAGCTGTACCCCTTAAGGGTTGCTGTGAAAATTTGCGAGAAAAGGCCTCCTAACTTTTTGAGAAATTGCTGCACGTAATATATGAGTTTACATGTTTATGAACTTCGTGCTTACTATAACACGTTTTTGCAGCCATTTGGAGGCATGTCCAGCATAAGGCCTTGATTTGCACGTTCGGCACTCATTACAGTTATTACTTTCTACGCTCTCCTGCAAGAGTCACTAGATTTTTTTCTCTAAAGAGCTAAAAGAATTATTCAATCCGTGCAGTGCTTTCGTCGTACATAGTTTGCCTCATTTCCGTGTATTTGAATGGGTCCCACCAGAACTTGTCCTGAACTGAAGCTTGCTCTGCAGAGCAGAAGCCAAGAAACCAAATAGCTTTATATTCCTGCGTGAATTCGCCAGCATTTCAGTGTGCACGTTTGTCGCTTGTTCCCATCACAGAGCACAACTTTGCTTAATTACGCCGCAGCGAAACTCGACTACCGTATATCTGTGCTTTACGGTAGCTTTGACTTCGTTACATTTCGTTCCCTAGCTGAAGACAAAGCAGCGCGTCTTTTCCTGCTCGGAAAAATGCCCGGAAAGCCTGCTCACCGGCTGACCATTCTAGCAGGTACCTTTATTTCCAGAGCCATTGGTGTGAGGCGCCACGCGGTCCTACACGTAGAGCGAGGTACAACTATGGTGACTTCAAGGGCTTCTCTTGTCACCTGAATCTTCTGAAGACAATCTCGTCAACAAAAATGGTGGTTTGTTACCCTTTTGTGTTCCCTAAGTGGAGATTACCGTGGCTGCGCCCCCATCGAAGACACTGATATGAATGGGTGTGTGTGGTATCCCTGCTGAAGCTGATGTCTGACGGGATTGGGGTGAACAACTTGGAGCGAATTGTTCATCGGGCGCTCTGTTAACAAGAGACCCTTTGTAGAAATATTTGAACCCCAACGGTCAACCACATCCGCAGCGCCCACCAATACTTCTCAAGTTTCAGCGCTCATACCTGTGCGATTGTCAATTAAAAAGCAGTTATTTCGCATATCTGAAGCACCATTACAACACGTGAATATTTTGTGTGTCTATGTGTGTCTTTATACTAGAGAAGGCATACATAAGTAATTCTAAGGACCGTAGTGCTTTACACGCTGCGCTGACAATGCAACGCGATGCTTAAAAAGGCAAGTGTTCCAACGCTTTGCTATAAGATGACACGGTGGTGGCACCAGCCCGTCGCTTTGCGTTCTACACCTCATTGCCTTCGAGACAGGCGCGCACGCCTTCCTTCGTTTTCGAAGATGACTGCCAGATAGCGCTCGTGTCTAACATGCCTCGATGTGCTCGCTCGCCTTCGCTGCACGGATCAAGACTCACTAACGCAGCGCCTCCAGAATACAATTCACCGATTTTCTCACGCAGAACATGAAATAAACGTCTTGTTCGCTGTCTCCAGACACAAGACTATCGTCTATCGACAACATTTGCAGGGAAACATGCAAATACGGGGCAAATTTTTTGCCAATTGTTTAGTCATTGTGCCGTAAAAACGCAGCCATTGCTAGTGATAATCATTGCAAGGTAAATGTGAACCGTGGTCTGACAATAATAATAAAGATAATCGGGGCTTCACCTGTGAAAGGGCCAATACGCACGATATAATCATGAGGCATACTGCATCGAGAGGCCCTGCATTACTAAGCAACAGCGATATTTTTCTTTCCCCTACGCCGAAATCCATGCACGCAGATGATGTTTTACTTCACTCGGATCGAACTATGGCAGTCTTGACTGGAGATCAGAGCTGTACCTTTGACCTCAGCAGTGCGATACGTCTTTCTAGCACTGCTGAGCGAGAAAGGCATTTGCTGAAGTCGATGAATTCTAGTATTGAACTCTGATGAAGCAACTTTGTACCAGTTTTCGAAAAGCAGAAATGCAAGATCAATGCACGAAAAAAAAAACCATGGCTCATGAGGCAGTATACTAACCTGACTGATGTCTTAAGGCAGGGTGCTAAGAGGTTTGTACATATCACCCGTTTCCCTCCACGAGAGTATCTGTGAGGACCAAGCCGCTATTCCTAGCCTCTTAATAATATAATCGGCAGGCTTACCACGCCTATTTTTTTTCCGTTTGGCTGCAATACTTTCTTTCCCTTTCGAACTCGTAACCACTGCCTTTTTTTCCCTTCCTCTCGCAACCTTTGGCTCTATTTTCAGCAAACTATCGTGGGATAAGTTTTTCCTTGGGCGCAACCAACATGATAGTGTACGCTGTGCGAAACGAGCCGTCAAGGAGTATGTTTTAGTCCGCTGAATTAAAATACCAGCAGATATAGGCGTGCGCATGAGTTGGGTGGGGAAGGGGGGGGGGCGCACAGGCAGTTTACACAATGACAAATTAAGGAGGCAGGCGTTGTGACTCGAGGTGGGGCCGGGGGGGGGGGCGAAGTCAGCCTTATATATTGAAATAATAGAGAAGGCGGGCGCTGTAACAACTCTTAACTTGTCTCTGGAAAGGAACCCTTCACCTCTCTCTGAGAAGGAAGCCTATGCCGGCAGATACTGGCTGGAGCGCTAAGTCCCAAAGCTGTCTTGAATGTCGCAAACATACAGCAACACCGATTACTTGTCGAATAGGAAGCTGTAATATTTGATCTCTTAAACATGTTTTTGTGTCCCCTTCTGTTGCCTGCAAAGTTGACTACAAGATTATACAGACCATGTGAACGCGTACAATACTACAACTCTCTGCTTCCGCCATATACATAGAACCTGACGCTTTCGAGGTGTGTTGTTTTGTACGTGCGTGAATTTTTGTCTTCTTAAACGCGACAGACAATCGCATCCTACAGGACCTTCTGTATTACGATGGTCTTAGTGCAAGCGATGGTGGCGACAGCGATCATACTAGTTTTCCTGTAAGAACTCATGAAACGTCAGCGTCTTAGAGTTTGCTTCAAGAACTTGTGATGCTTCTTACGTCATTTCGGCAATAATATGCAGGTTACGATAACCACGCACGTAGCCGCAAGCAGGCGCCTATCCAACTTAGAGACGGTATAGACAGCAGGCTATTTGACGGTGGATACTGGCGACGGCTGTTTCGGCAAGCGTTCGCAATGCCCGTGTGGCCTTGTTGCTCCGCGGTGAATTACACTCATTCGCCACGCCGCTTTCATTGACGCCATGGGCTGGCGGTGCTAATAGGGGTGGCTGCATAACGGGAGGTGAATCGTTGCTTGCGAACGTAGCTGTGTTCACGAACAAGATCTTGATAAAGCGACGCTAGCGCTCTCTCCTCTGCCCTACGCCATGAGCCCGATACAGTTATCTCGGTTTATGCCGACGCGTCGGGCCTACTCGTGAGCCTTTGTGTTTCCTAATGTGGTAGGCCATATGCGACGTGCTGAGCGAGACAAGCCGACGCAGCGCTGCGAAACGTCCAGACATGAGGGCCATCAAGAGAGCAACGCCTCCCACCACGCCTATTTGGAAGAAGTATTTTTTCGGCAAGCATCACACGTTTCGCCGTTTCCGTAGTCGTCGAGCTTGTTCAGGGATATCTAAAACACCATTGTGTTCCACAGGGAGAGTTGGGCTAATTAGCTTGTGTTCATAACAGAACAGTGGAGAGACGATGCACAAAGAAAGACTAGACAACACGAGCATCGTCTCCAGTTTATGTTGTGCCGTTTTTTATAATACGAGTCGAAGCGCTCACAAAATAGTGGTTTTGGACTGATAGTGACTATTGTGCCTGCCTTCACATAACGCTGGAAAGATGCCGAAGAAATCTGCTGAATACCGCTTCACAACTGCGAAGGGACCAGCACTGCAAAGGTGCGTACGAGTGTTGCCGCTACAATTTTTTCGCTATATAAATAAGGTTAAAGGGGAGAAGTTAATTCTGTGTGCTGTAGGCCGGTTTCTTTTGGCCTCACAGTATGGAAAAAAAATTCTCCGACTTCTGCGTAAAAGGCGCTGCTTTGAACGCTATTAACAATGCATATGGATGTACAACAATATTGTCGCACATCAGTGACCAATTGAAGCACGATCAGTTTTACAGCAGTCATACGGTTATTACTATGACGAGTCTTTTTTGAAGGAATGGAGTGCTTTTTTGCTGCGCTTATGTCCGTATGACTTCGGAGTGGTGGCATTAAGTTTAACGCAGGCCCTAATAATTATGCAATTCATGAGCTAGCAAGAAATTTGAGTACATTGCCCATGCTCATCAGTTGTTTAATTCAATTGATTGTGCTTGGACTTACATTGCCGGTAAAAGTGAACAAATTGAACTCCGTGAGTAGCAGTGGAGCGAATATCCAGATTGATTATATCGAAATGGGAAACAGTCTTAATCATTTGGTTGTCTCTGGGTGGAAGAAAAGTACCGGTGAAACGACTGAATCACTTCGTAAAACTATTAAGGAGAATATTTTTACCACTAAAATGGGCGTCACCTTAACCAGAGTTCAAAGAATTCACCGCGTTGGAACAATGAAGCGAGAGAACAGCAGATAAGTCAATCTATACAGCTTTACTAACTTCGTGATAAGGCTGACCTCATCTAAAATGCGCAAAGTTGAAAGACCTTGACTTAAGCATAAGTTACGACCATTTTCAGCAGGTGCCGGAAAAAAAAGACAGCACTTCTGTCACCTGAAAAAAAGAAATGGTGATACAATGAAACCCTCTTTCTTTAAGCTTCGTAACATTGGTAAAACCCACATTTGGGATAGAGATGCAAATGATCTCGCAAGAATAAGACACTCGTGAAACGCGAACAGCAAAAAAAAAGAGAGAAAAGCTTCATGGTACCCAAGGTATTGTCTTGCTGATCATGAATTGCCATGGTGTTAAGAGAAACGCCAAGCCTGCGCGTAAGGCGCAGCACAGTCGCAACGAAAGCTAGAAGAGCAGCCTCAGAGCCTTTTCAAAACACCCATTGGGTAACGACTGCAATCACACTTCCTTGGTGCCCACTAGGGCATTAGTAATAAACCTTACCGGCTTACCGGCTCCTACGACCAGATGCTGAAAGTGTGGAGCGCCGATTCCAACAGCACGCAGTACGACCAAGCGAACGATGAGTCCGAAAGCAGCAGAAAGAAGCAGAAGACCATCGACGGCAAGGCGAAGACGAGGGTTCTCGTGTTGACGCTGTCCGGACACCACGAAGCCATCACGGGAGTTCAGTGGACTGACGACAAGGAGGTCGCGACTTGCTCTAAACCTTTCGGTAGTATGCCGGCATTCGCTATGCTATTTTTCGTCATTCTTCTGAGAAGCACGGTATCTGCTGAACACTTGAGAGGAATTTCGCGCCACTTGTTCATGTATAGGCTGATGACGATGAGGAAAAATGGCTGAAGTGGGTATGCGCCACAGTCCATAGGGGAACAAGAACATACTTTTGCGATGGCTTGGAGCATTGGACGGCCAACTCATTACGTTATTCACATTATGCTACGACTGGTTGTTCTTCGTGTTTTAAAACGTATTATAAGTCGTATTAACGCGATTGCTTTCCGGACATCAAGCCTGGCTAAGGCAAGTTGCAACAAGTCACAAGCACCAACGTAGCTCAGTTGTAGAATACTGGGTGGACCTGGGTTAGATTCGAGCCCCACTGTGCCTTTGGTGCTACGTTTGCCAACAAGTCGCAAGCACCGGCGTAGTTCAGTGGTTGAATACTGGGTTGACACCCAGTAGACCCTGGTTTCGAGCCCCACTGTATCTTTGGTGATAGGTTTTTTTTTTTAATTTCGCACGATGTGGTTAGGGACACCGGCGGTGGCGGCGGACATATGCGCGTGATCCGAGTTGTGATCTCATAACAGCTTTCGCTGTAATGAAAGCGGTGGTCAGGGCGGCCATATGAAATTAGTGAACGCTGACCCCATATTCAGGCTATTCAGGCGTTCATACTGCGCGCCCCTGAGGGCCTCGGGTGTATTCTGCTGCGCGCCATTATATGGCGCCGCTGCCAACGGACCCAGCGAAGTGACGCGGGCGACTTGAAATTGCTTTGCCTCCCTAACGTTTTCTCTCGCAGTCGTGGGAGTAACACCACAAAGCGCGAAAGAAATTCGTTATTTCAGATTAAAATGAAAAGCGTGCTAGCTTTGAGGATTCGTTTACCATTGAAATATCTCGTGCAGAGCAATGACGTAGCCAGAATTTTTTTTTGGGGGGGGGGGCACCAACCTTGATTTCTGGGGGGGGGGGGGCCTTTGAATTGGTAATTTCCCGCTTTGTACGGGAGCGGTGTGCCACTCCCTGGCTCCGCCCCTGGTGCAAAGTATGGATGTCACGAAAACGAATAGAGCGGGCCGCACTCAAAGCCAATCAAGTTCCGCTTGCGCGCTCTCATAGTTGCGTCTCTTCAAGGCATACACACACGAAAAAAATTAGTAAAAATTTAGGTACGACATGATCCCAGCGACCGCTTTTAGAGGGGGTGGGGTGGGGGGCTAAATGCAACGATCACCCGTGTGCTTGGATGTAGGTGCATGTTAAGCGACTCCAACCCGGGTGATCAAAACTAAGGAGAAGCCCTCCACTACGGCGTTCCGTATAACTAAATCGTGGTTTTCGAGCCTAAGAACTCAGAAATTATTATTATCTTTTTGTTAGGATATATCGAAAGATTTCATACTATTCTATATTGTTTTATTTCAAATAAATTTTCTATTTTCTTCATCAAAGAAGAGTGCACGACTTTTATACGCTTGTCAGCCTAATAGCCCCTCCCCATATACCTTAGACAGTGTTCGGAATCTTTACAAGACATCCACTGAACCGCTACGCATAGTGGTACTCAAAGAAAACTATAACAATCTTTCAAACTGAGTAGAGGCAATATGCAGATACATAATATTTAAATATTGATATCAATATTACCTACTACTTATCTAAAGTACCATCAAAATCTGGGTGGACAAGTCTATGTGCATGAATTCAAACAATATATACATAATAACTACACACATTGCTTTATCACATCGAAAAAGGCGTAAAGGTATAAAACAAATATGTTGTTGTATTATCAATACCAATGTGACGCTATAGGTACTGCGTCGCAGCCGTGCAAACAGGAGGGGGGGGGGGGAGAGGCCACGTTCTTTGTCACCTCAAGAAGGAGGAATGAAGGAGGGATGAAATCTTCCCTATACTCTGTCTTATTAATGGGGAGTGCTGCCCATCCCCACTCCCAGACGGGGAACCCTGGCGAGGCTGTGCGCCGCATCCATCTACGGACTTCCTGACGACATCGTTTGGGCGCTTGCCCAAGACGTTCTCTCTTCAGGAGTGGCTTTCAAAGTTTACTTGGCCGCGTGAAGTGCTTAGATTGGTTCGGAAATTAGGCGGGGATTTCAACTTCCTTCAACTCCGCGTGATATATGGTTGAAATCATGTTCTTTTCATAATGCTTAGCGCATACATGGCATTAGAGTTTGGCTTACTCTGGAAAATCGTATGGTGCGCCCACTTATAGGCGATCACTGTTGGACGGCACTTTAAAAAGAAGAACCCGCTCCACACTTTAGTTTGAAAGCCAGAATAGCAGTTCGGTACAAAACACGGTGTACCAATTTGAGACACATCGGCAATCCGATGCCACCTTCATCGATACAACGCAACAAAACGCTAGAAAACATAAAAGCCTCACTTGAAGAAAAAAATCAGGTTGAAAGCGCCGCCACACATGCCAGCAAATTAAAGAAGAATCAGCAGCTCGCGCGTTCACATACCACACAAGAAAGGCCTGACAAAAACGCTGAAATGCGATAACGGCCCATATATAATCTGAACGCGCGAGTGTTTTGCTTTTCAGCGCACGAGTTGCGTGGAGACTGTCAGTGGCATCAATGTGAATTCTTACACATTGACGCTGACAGAGTCAGTGGGCCAGAATGTTCGCTTCACGAAACAGCTTTGTGGGCTGAAATGTTTCCTTGCAGATCTCAAATGTATTGAAAATACCGCTTCATACATGATGCGGGGGTGTTGTTGTTCTTGTGACAAATTCCTTGATGGCCGCAAAAGTTCACGTTGATAACAAATAAACCGAATGTGAAACTAGGCTCGAGGTCAGCGCGGGAACAGCTTACGATGCTTGCCACTCTTGTGGTCCTCAGTTGCTGCTAAACACTGCCATTGTGCCGTACCTGAAGGCTAACGTGTTTCCCTCGCATTACCGCAAGATTGTCCCTTAGTATTTCCCTCGTCAGTCGCCGCGTTCACGAACAGCACGCGTCTGTTTCTTAAAGCCGTGACTAATTGATCCATCATAAACAGGTGTGAGTGCGCGTGAGGAAAATGTGTTCCTTTGTCTCAAAATTAGTAAAAAATTTAGGTACGACATGATCCCAGCGACCGCTTTTAGAGGGGGTGGGGTGGGGGGCTAAATGCAACGATCACCCGTGTGCTTGGATGTAGGTGCATGTTAAGCGACTCCAACCCGGGTGATCAAAACTAAGGAGAAGCCCTCCACTACGGCGTTCCGTATAACTAATCGTGGTTTTCGAGCCTAAGAACTCAGAAATTATTATTATCTTTTTGTTAGGATATATCGAAAGATTTCATACTATTCTATATTGTTTTATTTCAAATAAATTTTCTATTTTCTTCATCAAAGAAGAGTGCACGACAATTATACGCTTGTCAGCCTAATAGCCCTTCCCCATATACCTTAGACAGTGTTCGGCAATCTTTACAAGACATCCACTGAACCGCTACGCATAGTGGTACTCAAAAGAAAACTATAACAATCTTTCAAACTGAGTAGAGGCAATATGCAGATACATAATATTTAAATATTGATATCAATATTACCTACTACTTATCTAAAGTACCATCAAAATCTGGGTGGACAAGTCTATGTGCATGAATTCAAACAATATATACATAATAACTACACACATTGTTTATCACATCGAAAAAGGCGTAAAGGTATAAAACAAATATGTTGTTGTATTATCAATACCAATGTGACGCTATAGGTACTGCGTCGCAGCCGTGCAAACAGGAGGGGGGGGGGGGAGAGGCCACGTTCTTTGTCACCTCAAGAAGGAGGAATGAAGGAGGGATGAAATCTTCCCTATACTCTGTCTTATTAATGGGGAGTGCTGCCCATCCCCACTCCCAGACGGGGAACCCTGGCGAGGCTGTGCGCCGCATCCATCTACGGACTTCCTGACGACATCGTTTGTGTGCTTGCCCAAGACGTTCTCTCTTCAGGAGTGGCTTTCAAGGTTTATTTGGCTGCGTGAAGTGCTTAGATTGGTTCGGAAATTAGGCGGGGATTTCAACTCCTTCAACTCCGCGTGATATATGGTTGAAATCATGTTCTTTTCATAATGCTTAGCGCATACATGGCATTAGAGTTTGGCTTACTCTGGAAAATCGTATGGTGCGCCCACTTATAGGCGATCACTGTTGGACGGCACTTTAAAAAGAAGAACCCGCTCCACACTTTAGTTTGAAAGCCAGAATAGCAGTTCGGTACAAAACACGGTGTACCAATTTGAGACACATCGGCAATCCGATGCCACCTTCATCGATACAACGCAACAAAACGCTAGAAAACATAAAAGCCTCACTTGAAAAAAAAATCAGGTTGAAAGCGCCGCCACACATGCCAGCAAATTAAAGAAGAATCAGCAGCTCGCGCGTTCACATACCACAGAAGAAAGGCCTGACAAAAACGCTGAAATGCGATAACGGCCCATATATAATCTGAACGCGCGAGTGTTTTGCTTTTCAGCGCACGAGTTGCGAGGAGACTGTCAGTGGCATCAATGTGAATTCTTACACATTGACGCTGACATAGTCAGTGGGCCAGAATGTTCGCTTGACGAAACAGCTTTGTGGGCTGAAATGTTTCCTTGCAGTTCTCAAATGTATTGAAAATACCGCTTCATACATGATGCGGGGGTGTTGTTGTTCTTGTGACAAATTCCTTGATGGCCGCAAAAGTTCACGTTGATAACAAATAAACCGAATGTGAAACTAGGCTCGAGGTCAGCGCGGGAACAGCTTACGATGCTTGCCACTCTTGTGGTCCTCAGTTGCTGCTAAACACTGCCATTGTGCCGCACCTGAAGGCTAACGTGTTTCCCTCGCATTACCGCAAGATTGTCCCTTAGTATTTCCCTCGTCAGTCGCCGCGTTCACGAACAGCACGCGTCTGTTTCTTAAAGCCGTGACTAATTGATCCATCATAAACAGGTGTGAGTGCGCGTGAGGAAAATGTGTTCCTTTGTCTCACAAAGCGTAGTGCAGTGCTACTGGCAGGTGTGCGTATTACAACTATAGGTATCTTAAATAGAACTATACACTTCAGTAACCTATACGTTGCACGCCTTGAAATTTGTTTCTCCGCAGGACGAGAAAAGACGACCGTTAACGCATTCGAGTGCCTATTCCTGGAACAAACATTCTAATAACCTGTCTCACTAAAGACGCAATCACAACCGAGGTGCTACATGGATTCTGTGAAGAAGCTGACTTGAGGAACGTACAAGGCTCGCTACAGGCACCATTGCTGGTATCATACGAACATAATTACTGACTTTCACCACCGTCTGCCTGTCATTAATTATTTCATACACATTATTCAGTGTTTATAATTTTTCCAACGTTCGCAATCTTCATTAGCAATATATTTTTCACTTGTTGTCTCGTGGTAATGATAGATGTCAATGAGCGAAACTGGTTCTAGAAGGGCTAGAGTTTTTGTATATCACCGTCTCCATAGAAGCACCTTGTTATATGGCAGAAAACTAAAAATACGCTATAGGTTCAGGTGCAGAACCATCCTGCCTACTGCTCGTCCTAATTTCCTCCCATATTACGCGAGTACGCAAAAGTGCGAGAACGTGACTTGACTGTGCGCACGGTGTTTGCGCAATTCCACGTAGAGAACGACCGTGAGAATCATCCCAGATTTATAGCTGGGGAAGACTCTTCCAAAGCAGGCCTTTCTTGCCAAGCGTTACGAGCGCAGTTATTGTGCACACAATAACTGCGCTCGTAACGCACACAATAACTGCGAAGTGCAAGTGGTGGTAGAGGTCGGACGTGTTTTGGAGAGCTCCGGAATGACAGCTACAGATAAGTGTTTTTGCATGTTTCCAGCTTGCCTCTGTATGTAGCGTTATGAGAACGTAAGGCGCTAGCGTAAAGCTTGATTAGGTCTAGTACGGTGTACGTTTTTTTTTTAGTATTTGTACTGTGTCTTTTTTTCTCCAGCCACCACGTGGCTGAGGCCTGCGCGTAGACCGACCACGTGCATGCGCAGGTGCTGTGAAGTGTAGCGTATTTATTTATTATTGTGGTTCTTTTTGGCTTAGACCAGTGTATTTTAGTACAGTTTTCTAACACGTGGGCATCGGTAAACTGAGCTAGCCATGGTCAAAAAGACCGTAAAGTGTTCAGAGTGCGGGGTAGGGGGTGGAAGGTGGAAATTAGTGCGGAGGAGAAAGCAGAAGATGACGCCAAGTGTAGACAGTGCGAGTTCGAGGAGAAAATGAAAAATATGATGGCGGTCCAGAGTGGGCTCATGGAGAAAATCGCAGAGCTGGAGAATGCATTGGCGAAGGAGCGAGAGAAAACGTCAGCCATGGAGAAAGGCTCCGGGCAGCCGAGAAGGGCCTATCGAAGGTCGTGAAGGGAACGAAGACGCAGGTGACGGCGGAAGCATTATGGCGACGACCCCCCGTGCGGGAGAGATGAGGAAACAGGCATGACAAAGGCAGATACATTGGCCACAGGGCCCAGCTACCGGGAAGTAGTTTTGAGGGAGGGAGGGAGCAAACCAGCAGCCGTGACTCACGCTAGTCACCTAGTCAGCAGCCAGGTGCAGGTTTCAGAAGGAATGTCTGAACAGGTCATCATCGCCGGTGACTCAAATTTAGTCCGATGCGCAGCGGCAATCAAAGAAAGGGTGAAAGGCGACAAGAGAGTTGCGATAGGGACGTTCCCAGGACAAACGCTGGGGACAGTAATGAGTCAAGCGGGTGAACAACTCGCAGCTAAAGCTAACAATCGTAACCTCGTTGTAATTGCGGGAGGGTTAAATGACGTCCTGAAAAAAGAATCGTCAGGACTAGCGACGACCTTGGCGAAAGGGGTGGATGACATGCGCACCGTGTCCCCCCAGGTGCAAATTGTAGTATGCACAGTACCGGAAGTACCAGTACGCAACGTCAACCTGCAAAGAGCGGTTGTCGACGCAAACAAAGAGATATGGCGAATTAGTCGAGAGAAGGGTTTCGAGGTAGTGGATTTAAACAGGGAAGTGCACAGGTGGGGTGGATTCCAAAGAGACAAGATTCATTTCGATAAGAGGCTTGGACACGAGGTGGGCTGGCGACTGGCAGGACGCGCAGTAGCTTTTTTGGGGGGCTCACGGGCCCTTCGGAGTCCGGGGTAGCTCGTAACAGGGCAAACAACCAGGAGGACGCTTTGACAGGTAGAATTGCGAAAAACCAAAAAAAGGTAAAAGAAAAAGGAAAAAGGCGCGTGTTGCAATTAGTTACATAAACATGCAGGGTGGCAGAAAGAAGGCAAAATGGTTAGAGATTGAGGAGCAGTTAAACAAAGAACAGATAGGCGTGTATGCGGTTACAGAAACACACCTTAGAGACTTGGAAGAGCCACCACATATTAAAAATTATGTTTGGGAAGGGTGTAACAGGACCATATCGGAAAGGAAAGGTGGGGGTGTAGGAATGCTAATTCACCGCGGAGCCAAATGGGTTAGAGTGAAACAGACGTGTTCAGAGCACCTCTGGGTTCTGGGCACAGTAGGTGGAAAGGAAACGTGGCTAGGGGTAGCCTACTTGTGGACGGGGAATAACTGCAGAGAAAAGAATCAGGAGATAGTGGATTGCATGAGTGCGGATATTAAGGAATTTGGTAATGGGGCCGAAATCATCCTTCTAGGGGACATGAATGCCCACATACATGACCTTGACGGATATTCAGACACCAATGGGAAGTTATTACTAGATCTTTGCGAGCAACATAGTCTGGAGATAGTTAACACGGGGCCTAAATGTGACGGCCAGATCACATGGGAAGTCGGAAACAAGCAATCAAGTATTGATTATTGTCTCATGACTGAAGGAATTTACCACAAACTGACAGAAATGAGGATAGACGAGGAAGGCATTAACAGCTTGGGTAGTGATCATAAACGAATAACATTACAAATGGGATACGAAACTGAAAATATGAGCATGGAATCAAAGTCTGGCAGCTCGTATTTAAATGACAAACAAATAATAAATATAGCCGCAAGAGTCGAGGAAGAAGTAGGCGAAATACCAGGCAAGGACTGGGAGTATAGTGAGCTGTTACATCTAATGACGAAGGAGATAGGGAAAGAGAAGAAAACTGTTTGCTGGAAAGGAAAAAGGAAGCCAAAAAGTTGGTGGAACAAGGAAATCCGGGAGGCGATCGAGAAGCGACGCGAAGCATCACGGGAGCATAGAAAGGCAAAAAAGGAGAAGCGGCCGCAGGACGAAGTCAAAAAAATATGGGAAATATATTTAGAGAAAAAATCCCTTGTACAGAAATTGGTAGAGGCAAAAATTAAAGGTGAAAGTGAACGCTGGATGACAGAGATACACGAAAAAAAGGAGGCCGCGCCTAGGATTTTTTGGAGCCACATAAAGGCGCTAGCGTAAAGCTTGATTAGGTCTAGTACGGTGTACGTTTTTTTTTTAGTATTTGTACTGTGTCTTTTTTTCTCCAGCCACCACGTGGCTGAGGCCTGCGCGTAGACCGACCACGTGCATGCGCAGGTGCTGTGAAGTGTAGCGTATTTATTTATTATTGTGGTTCTTTTTGGCTTAGACCAGTGTATTTTAGTACAGTTTTCTAACACGTGGGCATCGGTAAACTGAGCTAGCCATGGTCAAAAAGACCGTAAAGTGTTCAGAGTGCGGGGTAGGGTGGAAGGTGGAAATTAGTGCGGAGGAGAAAGCAGAAGATGACGCCAAGTGTAGACAGTGCGAGTTCGAGGAGAAAATGAAAAATATGATGGCGGTCCAGAGTGGGCTCATGGAGAAAATCGCAGAGCTGGAGAATGCATTGGCGAAGGAGCGAGAGAAAACGTCAGCCATGGAGAAAGGCTCCGGGCAGCCGAGAAGGGCCTATCGAAGGTCGTGAAGGGAACGAAGACGCAGGTGACGGCGGAAGCATTATGGCGACGACCCCCCGTGCGGGAGAGATGAGGAAACAGGCATGACAAAGGCAGATACATTGGCCACAGGGCCCAGCTACCGGGAAGTAGTTTTGAGGGAGGGAGGGAGCAAACCAGCAGCCGTGACTCACGCTAGTCACCTAGTCAGCAGCCAGGTGCAGGTTTCAGAAGGAATGTCTGAACAGGTCATCATCGCCGGTGACTCAAATTTAGTCCGATGCGCAGCGGCAATCAAAGAAGGGTGAAAGGCGACAAGAGAGTTGCGATAGGGACGTTCCCAGGACAAACGCTGGGGACAGTAATGAGTCAAGCGGGGTGAACAACTCGCAGCTAAAGCTAACAATCGTAACCTCGTTGTAATTGCGGGAGGGTTAAATGACGTCCTGAAAAAAGAATCGTCAGGACTAGCGACGACCTTGGCGAAGGGGGTGGATGGACATGCGCACCGTGTCCCCCCAGGTGCAAATGTAGTATGCACAGTACCGGAAGTACCAGTACGCAACGTCAACCTGCAAAGAGCGGTTGTCGACGCAAACAAGAGATATGGCGAATAGTCGAGAGGAAGGTGTTCGAGGTAGTGGATTTAAACAGGGAAGTGCACAGGTGGGGTGGATTCCAAAGAGACAAGATTCATTTCGATAAGAGGCTTGGACACGAGGTGGGCTGGCGACTGGCAGGAGCGCAGTAGCTTTTTTGGGGGGCTCACGGGCCCTTCGGAGTCAGGGGTAGCTCGTAACAGGGGAAACGAACCAGGAGGACGCTTTGACAGGTAGAATTGCGAAAAAACCAGAAAAAAGGTAAAGAAAAGGAAAAGGCGCGTGTTGCAATTAGTTACATAAACATGCAGGGTGGCAGAAAGAAGGCAAAATGGTTAGAGATTGAGGAGCAGTAAACAAAGAACAGATAGGCGTGTATGCGGTTACAGAAAACACCTTAGAGACTTGGAAGAGCCACCACATATAAAATTATGTTTGGGAAGGGTGTAACAGGACCATATCGGAAAGGAAAGGTGGGGGTGTAGGAATGCTAATTCACCGCGGAGCCAAATGGGTTAGAGTGAAACAGACGTGTTCAGAGCACCTCTGGGTTCTGGGCACAGTAGGTGGAAAGGAAACGTGGCTAGGGGTAGCCTACTTGTGGACGGGGAATAACTGCAGAGAAAAGAATCAGGAGATAGTGGATTGCATGAGTGCGGATATTAAGGAATTTGGTAATGGGGCCGAAATCATCCTTCTAGGGGACATGAATGCCCACATACATGACCTTGACGGATATTCAGACACCAATGGGAAGTTATTACTAGATCTTTGCGAGCAACATAGTCTGGAGATAGTTAACACGGGGCCTAAATGTGACGGCCAGATCACATGGGAAGTCGGAAACAAGCAATCAAGTATTGATATTGTCTCATGACTGAAGGAATTTACCACAAACTGACAGAAATGAGGATAGACGAGGAAGGCATTAACAGCTTGGGTAGTGATCATAAACGAATAACATTACAAATGGGATACGAAACTGAAAATATGAGCATGGAATCAAGTCTGGCAGCTCGTATTAAATGACAAACAAATAATAAATATAGCCGCAAGAGTCGAGGAAGAAGTAGGCGAAATACCAGGCAAGGACTGGGAGTATAGTGAGCTGTTACATCTAATGACGAAGGAGATAGGGAAAGAGAAGAAAAACTGTTTGCTGGAAAGGAAAAAGGAAGCCAAAAAGTTGGTGGAACAAGGAAATCCGGGGAGGCGATCGAGAAGCGACGCGAAGCATCACGGGAGCATAGAAAGGCAAAAAAGGAGAAGCGGCCGCAGGACGAAGTCAAAAAAATATGGGAAATATATTTAGAGAAAAAATCCCTTGTACAGAAATTGGTAGAGGCAAAAATTAAAGGTGAAAGTGAACGCTGGATGACAGAGATACACGAAAAAAAGGAGGCCGCGCCTAGGATTTTTTGGAGCCACATAAAGGCGCTAGGTAGGAAGTCTGTCACAACGCAACAACATATTCTAGATGAAGGAGGAAATCAATTGGAAGGGTACGAAGCGCTAGGTTACATCCAAAAGGTAACAGCCGATTCGTTTCAAAAGAGCGTCCAGGGGATCTCCCCGGTGAGTAAAAGTGTGGCGGAGAAAGCAACAGAGGAAGAGCTAGTACTTGATAATTTCAACTGGAAAAAGGCCGAAGGAAAAATTCCAAAGCGCACTGCCGCGGGTTTAGATGGGATTCCCGTTAGCCTCATTAACGAACTAGGACATAACACTAAAGAAGCATTGTTAAAAGCAGTAGAAAAAGCTTAAAGGACGGACAAATACCGGACAGTTGGCGACAAAGTAGAATGAACTTAATCTATAAAGGCAAGGGAGAAAAGGACAAGATTCGCTCGTATAGACCACTAACCATTACATCGGTACTATACAGGTTGGCGATGCAAGCAGTAAAAATGAAAATAGAAACATGGGCCGAACATAACGATATTTTGGGAGAACTTCAGAACGGATTTCGAGTCGACAGGCAGTTAGACGATAACCTGTTTGTTCTCACTCAGTGTATAGAAATATCTAAATAGAGAATAGGCCCTTGTACGTGGCTTTTCTAGACATCACTGGGGCATACGACAACGTTAATCAGGAAATTTGTGGGATATATTGAAAGGAATAGGGCATGGGCGACGACTGTATACAGCTTTTGAGGGAGATATACCGAGAAAATACAGTTTGCATAGAGTGGGAAGGAATGCGTAGCAAAGAGAACGTTGAGGTTAGCAGGGGTCTGAGACAGGGATGTCCTTTGTCCCCGCTGTTATTCATGCTGTACATGGTGAGTATGGAAAAAGCGCTCAGAAGGTAGCAACATTGGTTTTAATCTGTCACACAAACAGGGCGGCATGATGATTGAGCAGAAGCTTCCAGGTTTATTTTATGCGGACGATATCGTCTTATTTGCGGACAGTCGAGATGATATACAGCAGCTGGCGAATATATGCGGAAGGGAAGGTGAAGCTCTTGGACTAGGATTCAGTGTAACGAAGTGTGGATTGATGGTATTCAATGATCCCTGTGATCAGACGGTGTCCATACAAGGCCAAGAAATACCGAGGGTAAGTGAATACAAGTACCTTGGAGTATGGGTAAATGAGAGTGATAGATACATGGAGGTACAGGAAAAAGCCTCGGCAGCAAAAGGAAAGAGGAATGCGGCAATAATGAAGCACAGAGCGTTGTGGGGATACAATAGGTATGAGGTGCTTCGAGGTCTGTGGAAGGGTGTAATGGTTCCAGGGCTTACTTTTGGGAACTCAGTGGTGTGCATGAGGGCAGAGGTGCAATCGGGAATGGATGTAAATCAAAGGACTGTGGGACGCCTCGCGTTGGGTGCTCACGGGAAGACGACAAACGAGGCTGTAAAGGGCGATATGGGGTGGGCAGGTTTTGAGGCGAGGGAAGCGCAGAGCAAAATAAGGTTCGAAGAAAGGCTAAGAAATATGAAGGAGAGTAGATGGGCAGAGAAGGTGTTCCGTTATTTGTATAGGAAGAGCGTGGACACACAGTGGAGAAAAAGAACTAGAAGACTCACTAGTAAATATACGGCTGGTATTGTAAGCCATATGTCAACAAAGAGCGTTAAGGGAAAAGTCAGGGAGGCGGAGAGGATTTACTGGATGGCAGCTATGGAGAAAAAAACCGGCTTTGAGTAACTACCGAAAGGGCAAAAATGAAATAAGGAGGGAGGCATTTTACGATAATTCAAGGGGAAGCGCTTTACTGTTTGAAGCGAGATCGGGTTGCCTTAGAACGCGTAGTTATAAAGCAAGATTCAGTAAAGAAGAAGAACAATGCACATGCTGCGGGAAAGATAAGGAAACGGCGGAGCATGTTCTGATTGAATGTGGAGATATCCACCCAGGTGTACGTTTGGGCACGAGCCTACAGGAAGCCTTGGGTTTTAGGGACAACAATGGAAAGCTGAACACACCCGCGATTGAAATAAGTAAGAGACGGTTAGAGTATTGGTGGCAGAAAATTAGAGAGAAAGGACAAAAATAAATATTGGAAAAATAAATATGGACAGTGTGCCGTAAATGGCAGAGAACTTAAGCTGAAAATTTACCTTTTTTCCATTAAGATAGAATTTATCGAAGTAGAGGCATTAGGCCAACATAAAAAAAAAGAAAAAAGGGTTTTTTTTTTTTTGTCGAGCCTGGTGGCATACTTGTCACCACCCCGTTATAAAGGGGACGCTCATAGCATCCATCCATCCATCCACTTAAATGTCCCGAATGTTTGGACGCATGCCGGGGGTGGAAGTCCATGTGGCAAGTGGATCATCGTTTACATATTCATGAGTCGTTGCTGAAGCTTATGTCGAGCCGTGATTCAGGCGCTCTTTTTGCAGTTTGGTAGAGTGCTTTGGCAAGCATATTGTGTGTGCACACCTCTTGTGCGTTAGCCAGTAACGTGAAATTACCCCGAGAATGAATGTACGCGTCACTGCCGCATTCAAGCGCTTACATGTGCTACGTTGTGCTGAATCCGACAGCCTTTATTTACCTTTTATTTTGCGAGTATTCAGGCGACTAGTAACGTGGTATAAATGTCTTTCAACACTAATTTTTTTAACAATGTAGTCTACTTAAGTGTATTCAAAGAGTTTCATCGGAAAAACGTCCCATTTTACACCATTTTTGCACAGCGCAAGACTACGAGTAGTTACGGACGTACTACAGAAGAAAGAGACAAGGACAGAAAGAGCAAGACTACTCGTAGTTTTGCGCTGTGCAAATATGTTGATTCCCAATCACCAACTAGCCCAGGCATCTGTCTTATCAAGTCCCATTTACAGTATACAGCATTCTCACGGTTGGAGATATTCGCATGAAAGTTCGCGCAACTTCTTTTCAGAAACGAGCCGAGACACGCATACAATCGCCTTTTTAGTTAAGAAATTAAGTAAAGATAGCGAGATAAGTACAGTGCTCTTGTTTTAAACAGGAATACAAGGCGGAACCCCATCATATGACTGGTGCGAAAGTGCGAGAGAAGCAAATTATTGAAAAAAGACTCACGCCAGCGAGTATGTTGTTAAATAATGCCCTATATGCACTAATTTGTTCTTTATGCACCCTAATAAGTGTCGTTCACACAAACGACTATGAACAGTGGCTCTTGAGACGGGTTGTCAAGTTCACCTGGGCCAGCGGACCACCGTCACGCCAATCAGCCTACGCAAGTGGCGGTAATGCGTCGAACATAATAGCGGGGGAGGGCGGTGTAGTTTTTACATATTGTAGGGCAACACTAGAATTTTAGAGACCATTCCCGTATCTCATTTGTGGGACATTTCCGAAGGAGTATAAGCGCAGCGATTCCAACGACACGTTTACACCGATTGCCTGAATGAAGAAAATTATATTTATTTATTTGATTTCATTTCCATACTCGGAAACACAGGGACACAGAGGAAAGAGGGAAAGAGCAAGCTGACAACTGACAACTGCCACCTGGAGGGGCACAGCGCCTGCTCACTCTTTCGGGAGGAGGGAAGAAACAGAATGAAGATAAGAGGGGAGAAAAGAGGAAAGAAGAGAGGAAAGTAAAGACAAAATGATGCTGACTTAGACAAGTATAAGCAAAAAATTAACAATAAATCGACTGTAAATGGGTGGTCAGGACCACAGGGGTCACTTGCGTCAATCACTGTAAAATGAACATCATATCGTATGTACAATGACGCTTTCGAAGCATTTCGTGGATCCGCGGTGTCTGTACACTGGAAAGATTCACACGCCATCACCGTGCATCGGGTATTGCCGTGAACGCTTACGTAACCTGGAAGTCTGAGCTAGTCATTTTTCAAATTGCTTTCTTGGAGAGCTATAACATCCGGCGGATTCTTCATTCCAAGGAGCCTAAGAACGAGGTCAGAATGGCACGGTCGTAGAGACCTGACGTTCCATTGCAGCACATATGGGCGGTGCTTGCAACGGGTGTTCATGTTGCTTCTAGTGAAGACTGTCGATACATGAAACGAGAGCCTCCAAAAGCTGTTGTGCGGCTAACGCTGCTGGCGTCTGACGACCGGCTATGAGGGAGATGACGACGTTAATAAGCATTTTAATCATGGTGACAAGTTGGGCATCACCGTTGGATGGAGCCATTTCTGGCGCCCTGTTGGAGGATGTGTGCAAAAATGCCCTCCACAAACTTTTCAGCAGGCCTCCACTGCGGGGCTGTACAAATTTTAAATATTGTTTATTCGTCGATGCAGTGCATTCTAAAATCTCGAAGAAGATTCCGAAATGCAGTTTTTTTGTGATTTGTTGTAACACACAAGGACAACATGGGCTGCCTCAAACAAAAAAAAAAGTATTTTTGACTAGTGATGCGTGCCTGGCTCACGACCTTACTTAATAAGCTAAAAAAATATTGTGGGATGTGGGCTATGTGCCACGTGCGGCTCGTGAGCCACATGTTCAAAATCTCAGTGCTAGAGCACTGCAATAAACTCGCTCTAAACAACAGTCTTGCTGTTCCTTACGAATAAGAGATGCACGCTGCCGTGGTCAGCGATAAAGATCATAGGAATGTTCAGCATATTGTCGGGGTGCGGGCATGGTCGAGCAAGAACTGCCGAGGAAACATCAAAATAGCATTTGCCGTAATATAAATGACACCATGTAACTGTCCCTGCTTTCATTCTGCGTTGTGCACCTCGATAAACGTATTGATTGAGTTCCCCAATGAATAATTGGCGAAAATATTTTGCGGACAAACGAGGCAAACATATTAAACAAGACGAGCTATGTTTCCAACATATCACGTCTTTTTTTTTTGGGGGGGGGGGAGGATTGGGGGGGCATGCTTTTTCGCGATACTTTTTGCTCTGGCTAATGGTGAATGAACTTATCAAAATCTGATTTGTCGAGTTTATTTACTGTCTCGTATTCGTTTGGTAGCTGTTACGTTGTTTTCCTGAACCTGAATTCTTCTTACTTTTTAGCGGCTCTCCGGTGTAAACATTGAGGAAATGCACTGGATGCATGAATCCCCTATTTAATTTTTTCTTACTACTGCCCTTTCCCGAAAACAAACAGTAGGTTCCTAAATCGTTATGAGTTCACTTCCCTGAAGAACGAAAAAAAAAAGCCTTGGGTGAGGTGACAAGTTGCGTCAACTGTTAATTACTTGTATGAAAACGGAAAAATTAACGAGAATGAGAAGTTTACAATTCAATGATGCTTTTACAAAAACTAAAGGAAGTACTTTGAAAAACTACAGAAGTTTATTTTGCTCTAGGCGTTTGTTCTAGCAAATTGTTTCCACGCCATGAGCCGATATTTTTTTTCCTTACTATAGGGAGAGTGCACTTAATGTCACTGCCTTTATTTCTAACGACATCGGCTAATTTTTGTTGAGTACTGCAAAAAAAAACATCTTACTCTCAATTATGAGCGCTGCTTGTGTGTTCATTACGACGTTCACAAAACACAAGTTATCTCTCACCTAGTTAGATTAATAAAGAGTAATATTACTTTCAAAATCAGACAATTTTCAGCAAGCTTAGTTTTCTTTTTTCACGGCATATATGTTAGTTCTCGCTATTTGGCGGTTTCTCAAAGACTGCCTAGCCTCTTTTGTTTTTTTTTTCAAAGCTTGAGAACCTGAAGAGATAGTTATTCCAGCTCATTAGAATACCACTAAAACAGATGAGCATTACGGGCGAGCGAACCATGCCAGCTGGAAGGTCATATCGCAAATGATCCGAATTCGCCCCTCCGTGGTGGTCTAGTGGCTAAGGTACTCGGCTGCTGACCCGCAGGTCACGGAATCGAATCCCGGCTGTGGTGGCTGCATTTTCGATGGAGGCGAAAATGCTGTAGGCCCGTGTGCTCAGATTTGGGTGCACGTTAAAGAACCCCAGGTGGCCGAATTTTCTGGAGCCCTTCACTACGGCGTCTGTCATAATCATATGGTGGTTTTGGGACCCTAAAGCCCACATATCAATCAATCCATCACTCAGTAGGTCCTGTGTTTATGGAGACTTCGGTGTCTGCAGCATTGCTCTTTAGTCAGTGAAGATGACCCACAACTCGTTTGTCTGGAACACGATGTAATTAATAGCAGCCCGCAGTGCAACGCGAAGCTGCATTGGGGCCTCCAAGGTTCACGCGCACAATCTTAGAGACAACAGCGCTTCATAGATGATTGCGCAGTGTGCATGCCAACAAATACATGTAATTGCCGCGTGTTCGGTGACAGAGCGGGCAGAATATACCTGTGGGCTAGTGTACATTCGTGTCAGACGTCCGGGCCCTCTTGAAAAAAACGTCCACCATAGGAATGGTGGATTCCACCATCCACCATTCTGGTGGATTATGGTGCTGGAAATGTTGGTGGCACATGGTGTATGGTGGCTTACGGTGGATGGCGTGCTCCAGCCGGCAATGCTGGAGTGCGAAGCAGCGCCAGAACCACAACGATGAGCTGCCACTAAATAAATGATAAAAATATTTGTACAAAAAACGATGTAGAAAGCACCCGTAAAAAAAGGTGCGACAGCGCGGAAGCGAACCTGCTATCTTCGGGATTTCCAACTGAGCCCACTAACCACTGCGCCACGCCGACAGATGGCACTGTTGATGAGAGTTTTTCAAAGCACTGGGGTTTAGGGACAGGGAGGGCAAAAAAGATTTTAAGCGGGTAGAATTAACTAAAAGGAGGTGGTCTGAGTGGTGGCTAAAGTCAAGGCAAGATGAAAATTAAACCCTTCACTGCAAAGTACGAGTCCTCAACCTCACTATTTAAAGGGAAAAAAAAATCTAGTATTTGGTGCACTAAGCATTACGGCTTGGTGGCGTTAGCTACCACCCGATCTAAAGGGTACAGCCATATCAATCCATCCATCCATCCATCCATCCATCCATCCATCCATCCATCCCACATCCATCCATCCATCCATCCATCCATCCATCTATCCATCCATCCAGTAGTCAACTGACAAACTCACTGTTTAACTTCAGGTCTGTTTGTCGCTTACTCGAAATGGACGGGATCTGCACCTGGTACTAAAATTTGCATATTTGATTAACACGAACACCTGCAGCCTGTAACGATTGCCACTGCGATAACGCCAACAGGGCTACGTTTTTGTTACAAGTTACAACCGAAAAAAAAAAAATTGGCAGATTCAACGTGCAGTGCGAATCGATGATATGCGAAGCACGAGTGAGGAAAGTTGATATGTCACTCTAAAATCAGCACATTGTTACGAAGTGGAGGTAAATGATGCCGTACATGACTTACGTGTCATGATTATCCAGTTTAGATGTGTCTTTTACCTTCGTCATCTTTTCACGTCACGTGATATCAAATTTATTATATGTGTAGCTAGCGAAACGACCGCCAGCACGCTATGAGCGTGGTATGTTGTGATTTTCTTTAATGACACACGTCTCATGATTATCATGTTTGCACCAGTCATATACTTTCGCCACCAATTGACGTCAGGAAACACCAAATTTGGTATATGTGGAGTTAGCGAAACGGCCGCGAGTGCATCATGAAAGGCCCAATATATTACAATGTAGCGTCGACGCGCGCGCACACAGGGCACAGCAACGCTACTTAGCAAACGCGAGCACTCTATAGTTGCCGTCGGCGCGGCCTGACGGCAACCTGCGCGGAATGCGACATGCTGCCATTTCGCGCTGGTGCGTTACCCAGACAACACTGCGTCTCCCTCTTTTCGTGACGGAGGGAGGCCGGACGCGTGGCAACGCCGACGTGATGCGACGAAGTGAACGCCTGCGAGCACCGCGTCACCACGTCACTTCGAAATGTATTGGGCGCCTCGACAGTGGTATGTAGTCATGTTCTCAGATGACATGCATCTCATGATTATCAGTTTGCACCGTCATTACCTGCACCATCCATTCAAGTCCCATATTAAAGAAATGTATAAAGCGAAGCTAGCGAAACAGCGTCCAGCGCTACATGATCGGGCATGTAGTCATGTTGTTACATGACACGCCTCTCATGATTATCAACTTTGCACCAGACACATACCCCGTCATCCATTCGCGTAACGTAATACCAAATTTGGTATATGTGACGCTAGCGAAACAGCCGCCAGCGCATCATGAGCGTGGGATGTAGTCATGTTGTTACATGATACGCCTCTCATGATTATGAAGTTTGCACCAGTCACATACCTCGTCATCCATTGACGTAACGTAATACCAAATTTGGTATATGTGACGCTAGCGAAAGGGCCGCGAGTGCATCATTAGCGTGGCATGTAGTCATGTTGTTACATGACACGCAAGTCATGATTTTCATGTTAGAGTCAGTCGCTTGTGTTAGGCATGCAATCATGTCATACCATACCAGTTTTGCAACATGTCATGTGAACGAGACCACAGCAAGACTTGCAGGACAACAAAATGTAAATCACGACATTCAAGACGTACATGTCATGATTTTCATGTTATGATTAGTCAAATATGTTCATACAAACTTGGTGTTATGTTCATACAAACTTGGTGTTATACCACACCAAGTTTGGTATCGATACTATTATCGAAACGGCCAGGAGAGCTAAAAGTCGTCGGCGGCAAGATAGATAGATAGATAGATAGATCGATAGATAGATAGATAGATAGATAGATAGAGATAGATAGATAGATAGATAGATAGATAGATAGATAGATAGATAGATAGATAGATAGATACGCTCAAAGTCGCCGAAGTTCGCTAAGAAATACTTCGCATTTAAAAACATTGACAGATTACACGTACAGTAGAAATCGATGATATGGGAAGCACGAATGAGGAAGGTTGAAATGTCACTCTAAAATCAGCACAAAGTTACGAGGTGGAGGTAACTGGTGCCGTACACGACTTACGTGTCATGATTATCATGTTTGGATGTGTCGTTTACCTTCGCCGTTGTTGCGAAAGACGGCGACGCCAACACGGTCCCGAAGGCGCCACTGCTTCGAACTCCGCAGGGAAGGTCACTAGCCGTTCGGTAGCGTAAGTTTTCAGCTCGCGACTGCTTCTGCGCAGAGCTGATAGACGAGCGGACGAGACGACGGTGAGTTAAACAAGGTTTATGTACAGCATATATACAGAGACGTTACAAATTCGGAACTGGGGCCGACAGCTTAGAGACCCGAAGAGCCGAGCTCTCCTCTCTAACACATAGCTACTCTCAAATGGATCTGCTAACACATAGCTCAACTCTCTATCACACAGCTCTCTTCTCTGACACACAGCTCAACTCTCTATCACATAGCTCTCTTCTCTGACACACATGTCTGCGCTCCAACAGGTCTGCTGCTAAACATAGCTCAACTCTGACACAGCTCAACTGCGACACACATGTCTGCTCTCACATAGGACTGCTACGACACATGGCTGCTCTCCAACACGTCTGCTAACACATAGCTCAACTGCGACACGCATGTCTGCTCTCCAACAAATCTGCTCTGACACACATGTCTGCTCTCACATAGGACTTCTGTCAAAGGGGTCTGCTGCTGGCGACGCGCCGCAGGGCTTCTTTTATATGCACCGGGTCCAACCCAAATGTCCAACCAAAAGCGCCGCTGGTCGTGTGGCCAGACTTCTCCAATGGGGTCGCCGCTGGGCCACGTCCTTCTTTCTCATCGAATCTGGAGAGGCTGCGCTGCAGGGGCTGCTCCCAAGGACGAGTGACGTCGCCAGGCGTTGCGTCAGACCCGCCAGACAGGAAGGCGCCGGTTGTTTACTCGACGGGCTCGCGGGCTTAAGTGACTCACTGCACGTGCGCGCCAGAAAGGTGCCGCCGCGTGTGACGCCGTTGAGTTGTTCGTGTCAGGCGGGCTCGCGGGCTGGCCTTGACACAGATTTCCTTTTTCCGAGGCACGGACGTTCGCTGCGGACTCGCAGGCATAACAGCACCCCCGCCGCCAGACAGTACGCCGGAAAGACGAGCTGCTTCCACCTGGCTCGGATGTCAGGCGCGCTCGTTCGCCAGGTCCCTCCAGGTTCACCTCCAGGGCCATGGGAGAATGCAGCTCCAGACTCCGTTCCGGAAACACATCCCATTCTTGAGGACGGATCCCAGCTCCACTGGCTTGTCGCCACAACTTGTCGGCCAGCTTCGCTCGTCTCTTCTGACCATCCTTGGTTTCAGCACTTGTCGATGGTTCGCATCGATGTCGCTGACGCCGGCCGATCCCACCGCTGCCACCACTGTTGCGTAGCGCGCCTCCGACGACGTTACGAAGGGCGCCTCGAAATCCCACCGCTGCCACCACTGTTGCGACACGCAAGCAATTTTTCACACTCCCGTGTTTACACCCTCCGCATTAACTTGGTTTCAAAGCGCTTCGACTTGGCTTGAAACGATCAAAGCTCACTCTAATGCTTCACACAGCCCTTCTCTAAACTACTATAACCTGAGCTAAAGTAGTCTGGTGAACTGAGGGAAAACATCAGGCATTCAGCGCATCGATGTTGCTGACGCCGGCCGATCCCGCAGCTGCCAACCACTGTTGCGTAGCGCGCCTCCGACGACGTTGCGAAGGGCGCCTCGAAATCCCACAGCTGCCACCACTGTGCGAAAGACGGCGACACCAACATGGTCCCGAAGGCGCCACTGCTTTGAACTCCGCATAGAAGGTCACTAGCCGTTTGGTAGCGTAGGTTTCTCAGCTCGCGACTGCTTCTGCGCAGAGCTGATAGACGAGCGGACGAGACGACGGTGATTAAACAAGGTTTATGCATAACATATATACAGAGACGTTACAAATTCGGAACTGGGGCCGACAGCTTAGAGACCCGAAGAGCCGAGCTCTCCTCTCTAACACATACCTCTACTCTCAAATGGGTCTGCTAACACATACCTCTACTCTCAAATGGGTCTGCTAACACATAGCTCAACTCTCTATCACACAGCTCTCTTCTCTGACACACAGCTCAACTCTCTATCACATAGCTTTTTTCTCTGACACAAAGCTCAACTCTCTCTCACATAGCTCTCTCTCTGACACACATGCTTGCGCTCCAACAGGTCTGTTGCTAACACATAGCTCAACTCTGACACACAGCTCAACTGCGACACACATGTCTGCTCTCACATAGGACTGCTACGACACACATGTCTGCTCTCCAACACGTCTGCTAACCATAGCTCAACTGCGACACGCATGTCTGCTCTCCAACAAATCTGCTCTGACACACAGTCTGCTCTCACATAGGACTGCTGTCAAAGGGGTCTGCTGCTCACGACGCGCCGCAGGGCTTCTTTTATATGCACCGGGTCCAACCCAAATGTCCAATCAAAAGCGCCGCTGGTTGTGAGGCCATACTCCTCCAATGGGGTCGCTGCTGGGCCGCGTCCTTCTTTCTCATTGAATCTGAAGAGGCTGCGCTGCAGGTGGCTGCACCCATGCACCGAAGGACGAGTTACGTCGCCAGGCATTGCGTCAGACCCACCAGACAGGAAGGCGCCGGTTGTTTACTCGACGGGCTCGCGGGCTGAGGTGACTCACTGCACGTGCGCGCCAGAAAGGCGCCGCCGCGTGTTGACGCCGTTGAGTTGTTCGTGTCGGGCGGGCTCGCGGGCTGGCCTTGACAAAGATTTCCTTTTTCCGAGGCCCGGACGTTCACTGCGGACTCGCAGGCATAACACCATCTACACACCTGACGTGATAAAAAATTTATTATATGTGGAGCTAGCAAAATGGCCGCGAGCACGCTATTATCGTGGTATGTTGTCATTTACTTCAATGACGCGCTTGTCAGCATTATCATGTTTGCTTTAGTCATGTACTTTCGTCATCCATCGACGTCACGTAACACCAAATTTGGTATATGTAGAGAGAGAGAGAGAGATAAATAGAGAGGAAAGGCAGGGAGGTTAACCAAGCTTGGCTCGGTTGGCTACCCTACACTTGGGGTGGGGGAAAAGGGGAATAATAGAACGAAAAGAGACAGAAAAGAAGAGGAGTAAGAAAGAGAAGCATAATAGTCAGCTCGAAACTACACAGCACGGCCTCGCACAGTTCTTTCACAAGCGGTCATGAAGTTTGGTGTTCCTTAAAAAGTACAAGAGGGCTTTCGTGGCTTTGCGCGTATGGGAAGCCGTCGGCCAAGGTCCCAGGATCTTCTCTTCAGTAAGCGGCCGTGAATCCAGCTGACAGAGCTTGGCTTCCTAATACGTCGTTCGGTCTGGTATGCTGGGCAATGACATAGAATGTGCTCGAGCGTTTCCTCGCAGGCGCAGATGTTGCATGTCGAAGTGCTCGCCATTCCAAGGAGACGAGAGCACGAATTCGTAATGCCACGCCCAACCTCATGCGACACAGTAAAGTTTCAGCGCATCGTGGGAACCCGGATGGCAAACGAAGTTGCAAGTTTGGGTCGATCGAATACAGGTGCGTGTTCGAGAAACCCTGCGTATTCCATTGTAGGAAATATATTCGGCGAGCGAAATTGTAGTAGCCTTGCAGCGTCCGTTCTCAAGAGTGGTATGGGCGTGCGCTGGTCTTGTCATGAGCCGATCGAGCAGCTTCATCTGCGCGGTCATTGCGAACGATTCCGCAATGACTCGGCAACCACTGAAATACAATATCGTGACCTTCCACGAGCGCTTCGTGGTAGTCGTGCCTTATCTGATATACTGATTGTTCATGTAGCCCGTGCTGCAGAACAAACCGTAGTGACTGTAAGGCTGACCTGGAGTCGCAAAAGATGGCCCATTGGTTAGGTTCCTGGTGAAGAATGTACTTTACTGCACCTTGAAGTGCTGCGAGCTCTGCTGCTGTCGACGTCGTGGTGTAGGAAAACTTGTACTGAAGCAACACATTTGCGGATGGAACAACCACTGCTCCTGTGGAGCTGTTGGAATTAGTGGAGCCATCGGTGTAAACATGTATGCGGTCGAAGTACCTTTCGTCTAACAGACGCAAAGTCAGTTGCTTCAGGGCTAGCGTTGACATGCGTGCCTTCTTAAAGATTCCAGGAACTGATAAGCGCACGTCAGGTTGACGAAGACTCCATGGCGCAGTTGCTGGATGCATGGCAAGTTTGAAGCCAGGCGGTAGTATGTCCTGATTTTTGTCACGATACCTCAGTACGAAGCATGGGGCCTCCGAGCTGTCAAACACGCTAAATGATGTGACGGTAACCGGATAAATGCCGAATGTGCGCTCTCAGCGTCTCGACAATGATGCATTGTGACCGGTTGTTCTTGTGCAATAACAATAGTTGACACTGTCGATGAGCATCTTGGAAGGCCAAGGCATGTCGAAGTGCTTGGGCTTGTACGTTTTGCAGTGCACGGATTATAGTCTTGCACGTGTTGGACAGGACCGGAAGGCTGTACCGGAGAGTTCGAGAAAGAGGGCTGTATAAACTGCAACATGAGTGCACGGATGGGCCCCATGATTTTCCGGCGATGAACTTGAATACATTCCAATGCCAATGAGCTTTTTCTTCAGGTATGTGACATGCGGGCTCCAGGTTAGGTCACAATCTACGATGACGCCTAAGAATCTATGAGTGCTCTATACGGGATTGATCTGCCATCGATGCACAATGAGTAGAAAGACATAGGTTTGCGTGTAAACGCCACCGCTGCGCATTTTTCTGTGGTGATAGTCAAACCTTGCTGGCGAAGGTATGTCGATGTCATTGATGCCGCTTTCTGTATTCTTGCGCGCACTTGAGGTCGTGTCACGCCGGACGCCCAAATGCAGATATCGTCAGCGTAGAGAGATACATAAGCCGTCTGTGGCAGCATTTCAGTGAGCCGCACGAGAACCAGGTTGAAAAGTGTAGGACTCAAAACACCGCCTTGTGGCACCCCACGACTTGTGAAATACTTATTCGTAGACCCATCTTCAGTTAAAACGAACATAGATCTCTTTGTGAGGTAGCTTCTTACCCATCGAAAGACACGACCTCCAAGTTCAGCTGCTTCAAGAGCATTGAGAACAGCCTGTGGGTCACGTTGTCATAGGCACCCTTAACGTCTAAGAACAGAGCTACCGACAGCCACTTCTGAGCTTTCTGATGCTGAACAGAGGTCACTAAGTCAATAACGCTATCAACTGAGGACCGACCTCTTTGAAAACCAGCCATAGCATCAGGATATGTTATAATGTTCCAGGTACCATTCCATGCGTGTAAGCAGCATCCTCTCCATGACCTTGCCAACGCAGCTTGCTAGTGCTATAGGCCGTATGATGCCAAATCGAATGGAGACTTTCCGGGCTTCAGCAAAGGCACCAGACGACTACACTTCCACTCATCAGGCACCATTCCATCATGCCAAGACTTATTGAAAATGTCCAAGAGACAGCGCTGTGCTTTCGGGCCTAGGTGACGTAGGGCAGTATAGGTCACTCCATCCGGACCTGGGGACGATGAGCGTCTGCATGTGTTCAATGCCGCATGAAGTTGAACGCAACCTCATTTGCTGATCTCGTGCGACTGGAACATCCTGTGGCATTAGATCGATCGGTATAGAGATGTCGCCGGCGATCTTTGCACAAAATGCCCCAGAAACATCAAGCTGTGAGCGACGTTGATGTAGCGCCAGAGCGGCGAAGGGGTGACGCTGTTGCGGATGCGAGTGAATACCTCGAAGAGTCCTCCATACGGGAGACAAGGGCTTTCGAGGGTCTAGCGAGTCACAAAAATTCTTCCACCGTTGTTCATGAAGTTTGTGCATTCGACGCTGGATTTTTTTCTGAATGCGTCTGGATTCTCTGAGGTCAGAGATAGATTTCGTGCGTCTGTATCGTCTTTCGGCACGTCGGCGGACCGCTCTAAGTTGTTTCAACTCTTGGTCGAGTGCCGTGCGTCTCGATTTTTCGAACATATTTTCGTGGAAGTCTCCATTGCACAACTAATCACTTCTTCAATGGATTCCGGTGGTCCGTGCATGCACTTACTCTCCACTGATATCTGAAACTCTTCCCAGTCAATAAGTATTGAATGTCCAGGGGAAGGAGAATCGTCCAAACCTCTGACTGTCACGTACGTGGGATATGGTCGCTGCCACGTGTTTCAATATCTGTGAACCATTGGACCTTCGTGACAATGCTATGCGACACTAATGTCAAGTCCAGGCAACTGCTGTAAGTTACTCCTCGGACATAAGTAGGGCTGCCGTCGTTCAGCACCTGAAGCCCGTGCTTGATGCGAGATCAACTAGGTCCGTGCCTTTTCGATTTGTCCTGATGCTTCCCCGCAATGGATGATGGGCGTTGAAGTCACCCATCAATATCCAAGGCGCTGGAGTCGTTGCAAATATACCATTCAAGATTTGTTGATCTAGTCGACCTGACGGCGCTATATATGCGCCTATCAGTGTAAACGACAACTTCTTCTTTTTCACATATAGACACACGTAGTGATTTCCATTGTGAGAGTCTACTCTTTGGAGAACGTAATTGAGTTCTTTACGGATGTACACAGCAACTTGACTTCGCTCAATGCACGTTGAAGAAACGAACGATTCATAGCCCGACAGACGAGGTATTTTTGAAAAGTGCGGTTCACAAATGATGATGATGGGAAACTTATTTTCGAAAATGAATTGTCGGAACTCAGGCATTCTTGACTGTAGACCTCTTGCGTTCCACTGAATTATGGAAGCACGCTTGACTTTTTCTCGGAAAGACTGATGCGGTCTTGGTGCGCCATCTTGTTACTGAAGTCCGGCAAGAACTGGTTCTAGTGTGTCCAAGATTTGCAGCGCGCATTTAGCGGCAGGGATCTGTAGACTATCCAATAGAGTGCGAATAACACTCATGAACGACCTCAGTACAGAAAAGACTTGTACCTCTTGGGCGGACAGACTGCCTGCTGGGGGCATATTCGTTGTTGACTGTCGATATTGCGGTTCCGTAGACACGTGTATCCGTGGTAAAGTGGGCCAGTCAGAGCCGATGTTCTCTGTAGCGCCACAGAATCTTCCGGCACCTCTGGACGTACCCCACCTGGTGGCGGGGGCGGGGGAGGTCTCTGTGGTCGTGGCGGCGGTGGTGGTGGCGGTGGCGGCGTTAGTGAAGGCACCTTCGGCACAGGACTGCTTTTTCTTTTCTTCGAGCACCGCCGTCGACGGGAACGCCGTCGTTGAACAACCGTTACCGCTTCCTTTCGTGAGGATCCGTCTTTAACCATTTGTCTCAGAATGCTCCTCTCTTTCTTCAGTACTGGGCAGTCTTTGGACGAGGTCTCATGGTTGCCGTTGCGTTTGCTGCATTTTAGGAGAGTTGCTTGGCAAGCCTCTGCTTTGTGGGGTCCGGCACAACGTGGGCATGCTTGCTTGTTGTTGCACACAGCACTAACATGACCCAGTTTTAGACAGTTGTGGCACTGTAGTGGTCTTGGGATGTATGGTCGGACAACGTGACAAAAATGACCAACCTTTACATGTGATGGATGCAATCACCTCTGAAGGTCACCTTGATGCAACGGGATTTGCCAAGCCGGCATACTCAATATGTCCGTTGCCCCAGTAGCTGGCTTTATCAGAACAGGAAGGTCTGCGTTCGGTATGGAGACATCAACGTCATAAATGACGCCTGTCGTCGTGTCACTATCCTGCGGAATGTAAGTTCTGAGATAGATGCCTCCAAGCTCAGTGACAGTTCGCAGGGTATGTAGCGCAGCCGGGTGCTCAACGTCTATGGCCAGATATTCTTCCGTGGGTTGAGTCTAATATCCTTTATCTCATTAGGCACGATAGTTTCGAGACGCGCTGATATCACTTGCCTGTTCATGTTCTTCAGTTGATCGAAGAGTCGACAGGAACAAAAAGTATGGTATGGCGTTCAGAACTGCACGCCGCCTTCACGGTAGAGACGCTAGCTGGCGAAGACGCGCCGACCATTCTTCTTTTAGCTTTACGCTTCACTGCAGGGATGAAACTTCGTCGCTGTCTTCACAACTCGCCGTGTACAGTTCAGTACTGTCACTGGTGCTGTCGTCCTCCCGGCTGTTGCGCTTCCTTGAGGTTGACGTCGAAGGTGACGCCAAGTCCGGATTGCGTACGGTGGGGCCTGGATCCATCGCTGCCGCAGGAGAGCGATGATCCTCGGATAGAACGTAAATTCACACAAAAAACACCAAACGAAATAGGCAGCGTTCGGTAGAAATACACTCATTACAAAATATATGTAGAGTTAGGAGAACCTACGAGCGCATCATGAAGGGCCCAGTATACTTCAGTGTAGACGCACATGCACGCTGGGCACAATGACGCTACGTTAGCAAAACGCGAGGACTCTATAGTCTGACGCCAGGCGCGACCGGTGTGACCAGCGCCCGTAGGCGCGGCCCGACAGCAACCGGCGCGAAAAGCAACATCCTGCATTTTGCGCCCATGCTTTACCCAGATACACTGCGTCTACTTCTTTTCGTCGCGAAGGGACGCCGGACGCACTGAAACGCCATGCGTCAAAGCAACGCAGCACGGTGCGCATCTGCAAGCATATGGTAAGACCGGCACCTGGCGTGGCAACACTGTCGTGACGCGACGAAATGAACGATGGTGAGCACGCGCACCCCGTCACGCCGAAGTGTATTGGCGCCTTGACTGTGGTATGTACTCATGTTCTCCTATGACACACATCTCATCATTATCATGTTTGCACCAGGCACAAACCTTTGTCATCAATGCACGTACCGTAATACCAATTTGGTATATATGACACTAGCAAAACGGCCGCGAGCGCATCATGAGCATGGCATGTAGTCATGCTGCTACATGACAAGCATGTCATGATTATCATGTTTGGATGTGTCATTTACCTATGTCATCCGTTCTCGTCGCGTAATACTCAGTTTGGTACATTGAACGTAGCAAAACGGCGGCGAGTGGATTATCAGCATAGCTACTCATATTTTGACATGACACATCTCATGTTTATCATGTTTGCACCAGTATCGTACCTTTATCATTTAATCAAGTCCCGTAATACCAGATTTGGTATAAGTGAAGCTGACGAAACGGCCGCCAGCACATCATCGCGTGGCATGTAGTCATGTTGCTACATGACACGCATCTCATGATTACTATGTGCACAAGTAACATACCTTCACCATCCATTCACGTGCCGTAATACCAAATTTGGTATATGTGACGCTAGCGAAGCGGCCGCAAGCGCATCATGAGCGTGGCATGTAGTCATGTTGTTACGTGGCACGCATGTCATAATTTTCATCTCAGGGTCAGTCGCTTGTGTTCAGCATGCAATCATGTCCTACCATACCATTTTTGCAACGTGCCATGTCACCGAATCCACTGCAAGAGGTGCAGGACCGTGAAATGTAAATCATGACATTCATGACATACATATGATTTTAATGTCATGAGTTGTCAAGTGTGTTCTTCATACGGTCATCTTATTCCATACCCAGTTTGGTGTTGATGCCATAATCGAAACGGTCAGGAGGGCTAAAAATCATAGGCAGCTAGATAGATAGATAGATAGATAGATAGATAGATAGATAGATAGATAGATAGATAGATAGATAGATAGATAGATAGATAGATACGCTCAATGTCGCCGAAGTTCGCTAAGAAATGCTTTGCATTTAAAGCTCGGTGGACTGAGGAGCAGGTGGAGTTTATCGGCGGTTACTTCCAAGTTTATTATTCGTTTCTCGCTCCTTCCAAGGGGCGATATCTGTTCAGGCTTTATGACGCGTCTATGCTCATTCGATAGATACGCCCACACAACTGATTGTGAAGTTTTTTGCGCAACGCACAGCGCAGTAGTGCCAGCGCACCGCTGTTGCTCGGTCGTTAGGAACAACTGCATAGGGGCTTGGCCAAAACGAATGCAGTGCTCCAGAAACATTATGCTATCATATTGCTTCAGTAAGCATACGAATTGACAAGTCTGTGTTCTCGCATAAGAGCCAGTGATGTGCCGGCGAGTGCGACCGGCTGTCGGTGAGGGGAGGCGTACATTTGGTTGAAGTGCTGCAAGCGCATCGCGTCGATGTTTGTCGTTTCTTGTGCGAACACAGTACACAATAAAAAAAAGGCCGCATTTAGGTTAAATGATGCCACAGCTGTGCTGTATTGTCATTTTTACTCGTCGAAATCGCGTATTTTGAAACTCAGTAGCGCCGATAACACTTCTACGGACTCGGTCGGTAGGACTATACCTTTGGTGGAAATTATTGTGGTAGAACAGAAGGGTGGAAGTCAAATTCGCAGGGGCTCGTCTGGACGCCTGTCGAAAGTGAAAGTTTATGCATATTCGCCCTCACTTCTTTAACTTAAAACTACGGCTCAAGCAATATAGCGTGCAAGAATTGCCAGAGTTGCGTTCTAGCCTGGTGACATCAAGTGACCGCTGTGTTCTGCTGTAACATTGATAGGGGCAAATGAGAACTGGAGCTCATTTATTTCTCGACAACTGCGTACCGATGTAAAACATTTATTGTCAATGTTCACAGGACACCTCTAATCTTCTAAACATCGCAACAAAGAAACACATCGTGGATGTAAAACTGATGTATGTACGCGCGCAAATGTAAACTTATTCACGGCCGCATATTCTACGCTCCACAAAAATTGAACCGTTGTTGACCCCACAGGAATACAAAAAATAAACGTGCTAGAAAGCGTGTTGAGCAGCGTTGGTTTCTTTTGACTGTAAACCTATATCTCTGCGCATACAAGAATGAAACACTGCAAATAAGTGGTTTCACATACTGTCATGTAGTTTTCATCATTCCACCATCATCCACCAAGCTTCCAGCACGCACCCGTCATCTTTCTTGCTCACCAAGGCTTCCACCAAACAAGTTTTGCCTCGCCACCATCAGCTGGCATTTTCCACATCACCACCATTGGCTCGCCACCACCACCACCATCTTCCATCATTTATCCACTCTCGCCGTGCTCAGCCATTATGCCCACTACAGTTTCCACCATATCCACCATTCTTTTCATCATATCCACCAACGATTCCAGCATCCCACAACCCAGGATTTTCAATAGGGAGGGGTGGGGGGGTGGTAAAAATCAGTTCACAACACTTGTTCTCCAATACAATGCAGGCTTATGGGCCATGGCCGGGACCATAGAAAAATTCTTATAAACCCAAATCTGTAAGGGTCGAGATCGTTTCACCAAGGTTTTACTCTACGCCATAATAAAGGAGAAAGAAGGAAAGAACAATATGTACTAAGAGGGGCCGACAGGCTCCGTTTATTAGACTCTTTAAAACCAGATACATCGTTCATGGGGCAATACATGTGGGAACGTGAGTTAATTCGTTCGAGCTACTAGGAATGAAGGCGTGACGGAGAAGCAGCTCACGGGATCCGGACCGGACTAGGAATGAAGGGATCGTGAAAAATCTCGAATGTGAAAAATAATGTGCACTGTGGGTGAAGGGTTTAGGTAGTTTCAGTGTCACGGCATGTCAGTGAACCCTTAGCTGGGGCTCTTTTCTTCTCAAGTGATGGCCATTTAAATTTCTCTGTGTACATTAGCACGGCAGAACTTAATTCCCCCTACTTTCATCACGTTTTGATAATTCACTACTCATTAGACAGCGCGTTTGATGTGAGCATAAACCAAGCTCTAATACGTCACTGAATGCCGTCTAGAGAAGTGTAAATGGGAAATCGTGCATATGGGAGTGGTGGGACTAGCCCTAGTGTCGGTCGCTCATGTTGCAGTCGTTGCAGTGTTGTATTGCAGCATTTTTCACTGTATACTGGAGGCAATCGACCCGCATAGCTTGTCCAAATTCAAATATGTTAAAGTTTTAGCAAAAGAAACAGCTGTATCTCTAAGTTTAACTGAATTATCTCAGCAAACTGAGGTTAGCTCTCTCTGTGGTTACGCTGTAACTAAGTGAATGACGATGTGCCCGAAGACGGAAGCACGATACCAACCACAGCAGCAACATGTTGCGGTTATCTCAACTACTGTCGCCACCTGCCGTTAAGTAAAAAAAAGAAGGCGACGCCAATCTCCGAGGTCGTTCCCTGACAAACGCTGACGAAGAGTTCGGTTGGTAGATGGCGGCGCATGTCCACCTGATTCAATAAACGTTTTGTTTTGATCTTTGTGCGTTGGAATGGATAAATACCCTGAATCAAACTTCAATGTGTGGATTTGATCAGACGATATAGATTAAGTATATTCGCCCTCATTTAGATTCTCATAAACGGGATGTTCACAGAGTTTTCTAATGAATTAAATCATTAATATTCATCTCGCGTGCCAAATACTGAGGAAATCCTAATCATATTCCGCGACTTATGATCAGTTTTTTTTTCTCTGTGAATGCGTCCTTGAATATTTACTTCAATCGAACAAATCACCTGAATTGACCTCAATACCACAGTTTTCATTGTCCACAAATATCAACGCCAGAGCCTGGCAGGTAATATCAAAATATTGCAGACATTCACGTCCGCTAGGCACATTTTATTAGCTGTCATTTTGAGCCGCTTTACATATTTTCTTTTTCTGACAAATCAAAGTGTGGTACAATATATGCATGGCTGCCAATATTTGGGTTAAGGTTCGCTCTGTTCGCCTAAAAGAAAGCCTGAATGCGAAACTGGCACTATGATGATGTAGCGTGTATTGCTAATAAAGAGACTATCGTTTCACCCCGCAAATATATAATACAACAGAGATGAACTTGCGAAAATTTCTTAATCATAGGAGCTTTTCAATATTGACATACGAAAAGGAATACTAAAGGCTTTTTTTTACGAGTTTTTTTTCGGCTTCCTTTTCACGCTCAATGTTTAGTGTAACTGGTAGGGAGATTGTATAGTATTATTATTATTATTATTATTATTATTATTATTATTATTATTATTATTATTATATTATTATCATATCATTGAAAAACCGTTCGTTCTTTTACTTCGCGCTGCGTGATAATTAGGACACCTTGTATATATGTACATATATATACACACACAAACACACGCACACACATAGGGCGTCCCAATAATCCCACAGCACGATTGAAAAATAAAACGGTATTACGTGAAGCAAACCTACTTCATATCATTCGTAGTATACTAAAGCAGCCATAACTAATTTTCTCAATACGACTATTAAATAAATATTTTACTTACTCTCAAAATATCAATAAGGGATAAGTGCACATACTGAAATGACATCTCTTTGTGCTACTTCCAACAGCGTATCAATTGCGTGCCTGTTTTTTTTTTTTGCGAATGAAGAAAACCCGCAAATTAGCAAAAATAACACGTGACTGCACTCACACCCTCAAAAAGAAGCAGAGCCCTCAAACAATTTTATTTGAAGCAACCGCTTTGCCCATTTTCCGTTGCCAGAGACAGCCTATCGCACGTTGGCAAGGTGTAGAACCACGTTTAGAATTTCCTGCGCGGCAGTTAGTATTATTATTAATATTATTATTTTTTGTGCCGTAAGCTGGGGGAGGCACGTCAGCTGATGGCAGGAAGCATTGCTTTAGCTGCACTCGGTCGAAGTGTGTCTGATCGGATTTGCCGTGAATGCAGATAGTACGGCGCCAGCATGGCACCTCGCGTAGTTCTGCAGCGCCAGAGACAGCTGAGCATTTCGAGTTCCTCTTAACCCAGGAAAAAGTCACAGTTCTGCTGCAAAGACACAGCAACGAACGCGATAGAAACAAATTGAAGATCACGCGCAGAATGGCAAGCAGATCGAAACGTTCCCCGCGTTTCTCACGCACAAAGAACTCGCGAAACGTACTCACACGTACATATTAACATGAATAAGCGTCTCAGTTGTTACTTCGCTCTGTCTGGAAAGCGCGCCGTTTTCGCAAACGGAGGGTGTGCAACAATTGCAGTGACATTTGTGCGCCCGCTAACAACAACAGAATTGTTCCGACGAAACTCGAAGGCTAGCCAAGACGTACGATTCTCCCCAGTGCAAGATAAGGCAGTGTAATCGAGCGTACATCTCCTTTTTCTCTACGTGGGCCAATGTACGCGTGAGAGATGAGAGCCGCCGCACGGTCACTGTGCCATCTTGCTGATAATGCTGAAAACATGAAAGTTCCCCCGCCCTGAGATGCCCGCCAACAGCAGTAAGTGGTAAATATGTATAGCTTGCCGTTTGAACATTGTAAAAGGTACGTTTTGGTGGCTCAGTGGTCAACGCCTCACATTCATGACGCGGAGGTCCCACGTCCGATTGAGCACGCCGGAGTCTTTTAAATGCGAAGCATTTCTTAGCGAACATCAGTGATTTTGACCGTATCTATCTATCTATCTATCTATCTATCTATCTATCTATCTATCTATCTATCTATCTATCTATCTATCTATCTATCTATCTATCTATCTATCTATCTATCTATCTATCTATCTATCTATCTATCTATCTATCTATCTATCTATCTATCTATCTATCTAGCCGCCTACGACTTTCAGCTCTCCTGGCCGTTTAGATAATGGTATCGATACCAAACTTGGTATGGCATAACATGACTGTCTGAAGAACATATTTGACTAATCATATTATGAAAATCATGATATGAATATCATGAAGGTCATGATTTACATTTCATGGTCCTGCAGCGGTTGTGGTGGTTTCGTTGACATGGCATGTTGCAAAACTGACATGGTATGGTATGATTACATGGCGAACACAAGCGACAGATCCTCACATGAAAATCATAACATGCGTGTCATGTAACAACATGACAACATGCCACGCTCATGATGCGCTCGCAACCGCTTCGCCAGCGTCACATGTACCAAATTTGGTATTACAGAACGTGAATGGATGACGAAGGTATGTGACTGGTGAAAACATGATAATAATGATATAGGTGTTATATAACAACATGACTACATGCCACGCTCATGATGCGCTGGCGGCCGTTTCGCTAGCTTCACATGTACCAAACTCGGTATTACGCGACACTAAAGGATGACATAGGTAAATGACACGTCCAAACATGATAATCACGACATGCGTGTTATAAAACAATATGATTACATGCCACACTGAAGATACACTCGCGAACGGACGGACAAAACTTTATTGAAAAAAAAATTAAAAAGAAATCCAGCAGGGTCACCGGCCCGGGCTCAGGCCACCCCGACATTTTATTGGTGGGGCGAAGCCTTTCCACCATTGTCCGGGCCCACTGGATTACCCACAGTGGTCGTGCAGATCTGAGCTAGTCAGCGCACTTAGCCAACGCTCCTCAAGGAGGTCCGGTTTTATATTGTCCTCCAGGTATATTACTGTGACCTGTGTGCATTGCCACACTCGGCTGCTGACCCGCAGGGCACGGGTTCGAATCCCCGGCTGCGGCGGCTGCATTTCCGATGGAGGCGGAAATGTTGTAGGCCCGTGTGCTCAGATTTGGGTGCACGTTAAAGAACCCCAGGTGGTCTAAATTTCCGGAGCCCTCCACTACGGCGTCTCTCATAATCATATAGTGGTTTTGGGACGTTAAACCCCACATATCAATCATGTGTACATTGCCATAGAATATGTGCCATATTGCGTGTTCGTGCTTACAGAGGATACACTAGCGGCCGTTTCGCTTGCTTCACATATGCCAATTTTAGTTTTTGTTTTATTGATATGATATATAAGGAGATGTTGGCGCACCATTATGGCGCCGGCTACTCCTTAGCCGTTGATTGAAACTTGAACACGTATCTTGAAACAAAACATACAAAGCAGTGCATGGAAAATAGAAAACTCGGGCACAGATATGCAAAGACACACTTATACGCACATACCACAATGGTAAGTAAATGTTCGAAAGTCAATGTATGAAGTCTCTGGAAATGTCCCTCGTTAATATTTGGTCCACCAGCACAAAACAGCAAAGCACACGTCTGGTCCTTATAAAGATGCATTCGCTCGTATGTACATAATAGTCGACACGTCATTCATTTCACAACACACACGTGATGGGTGTCGCATGATACTGTACATAATAAGTACATGTGTTACAAATGAAAGTTTGTTCTTTGTTAATACTTATCAGCAATCCAGCTGTCTTGTAAAAAACGTGTTAATGCTTTTAAAGCGTGGGACTGTAAAACTCCAGTTGGCCATGGGCCCAGAAGTTTTTTCATGCTAAATGATCTGCGGTCCAATGCGAACAGTTCGGACTTAAGACGGCGTCTCGGCATGTCATGATGTGGACAGTCTATGAGAAGGTGACAGACGTCTTCATCTATAAATCCACATTCGCATTCGGGAGTTTCAGCTCTGCCGATTCTGTGCAAAAAATGTTTTGTGTATGCGGTGCCTAGCCTCAATCGGTGAATTAGTTTCCATCCTTCTATCTAATGCCAGCGTAATTTTGAATTCAATAAATGGATCGATGTGATATAAATCGCAGCTCTTTGTACTTTTGTCAAACCAAGCAGTTTTGCTCATTCTGAAAGTTGTATTCTTTATAATATATACGCAATTCATTTTTCGAAATTGGTAAAGAAACAGTAACGTCTTTATGATGTGCTTGTCGTGCTGCTTCATCGGCAGCTGTGTTTCCAGGAATGTTGCATTGGCCAGGTATCCACTGGAATTTGATCTCATGTTGCGCCTTCTTTGCTTTGGTGAGCTCCTTCAGCGTTTCGTATGTCATACTATCACTTATTACTGTCCTGTTTGTACTGGAGAGTGATCTTAATGTGGCCTGTGAGTCACTGAAAAGTACCCATTTTCTAGCGTCTGCTACCGAGTTTATAAACTTTAGAGCATACAGAATAGCGAAGAGCTCAGATGTAGTAGATGACGTCATGCGACATAATTTAAACGATTCCTGAATATTGAGCTGTGGTATGATAAATGCCGATGTTGAAGACGTTGTAGTACTTGAGCCATCTGTGTAAATATGTATGTACCCTGGATACCGCATGTGTATCTGATAAAGCGCTAGTTGTTGAGCAGCTTGGATGAACATGTCTCTCTTTCTGATAATGCCATCCACTGAGAATCCAATGCCTTGTATTACAAGCAGCCATGGAGGATAGTCCATTTCAGAGCTCCAAAATTCATTTCTGGGTAATATATGTACATTACTCTGTACATCGTTATGAGCATTGCTTTTATCTCTTAGTAAAATCTCCAGTGCCAATGGGTGGTCCTTGTGTTGCGTCTGTAAGCGAAAAAATGGCGGCATGTTTCAATTGTTCTCATGAATGGAAAGGGTGGTTGCCGAGTCTCTGCTATGATAAGGCTGCTGGAAGTCGCTCGTGGAACACCTATGCAGACGCGCAGTCTCCTAGCTAATAGTCTTTGAAGTCGCTCCTCTGAAGTGCGGGAAAGGCCGTGTAACACTGCTGCAGAATATGCAACTTTTTGTCGTATTAAAGCATTGTGAACAGCGAGCATGGATGATACAGATCCGCCCCATGATGTCCCAGCAATTCTGCGGAGTATATTCACTAGCGTATTCACCTCGTTTTCGAGTTTCTTTATGTGAGGTGCCCATGATAGCTGCCTATCAAGTATTACTCCGAGAAACCGATGCTGTGTCACAATCATTAGTTGTTCGTCTTCTAAATTGAGATTGAAGTTCTTTAACTTCTTACGGGTGAAGGGCAATACAGCTGTCTTTGCGTGCGATAGAATCATTCCTCTTTCTTTTAAAAAGTTGTTGATAATATTTATTCCGTCTTGCAATGCAATCTGAATTAACCGTATGTCCGTGCCAGATGCCCAAATGCACACATCATCTGCATATAAGGAGTATTTCAACCTGGAAGGCAGTCTTTTAGCTAAATCAGCCATAACACAGTTGAAAAGAAGAGGGCTGAGTACGCTTCCTTGTGGCACTCCCTGTCTGACGTCGTGTTCTGCACTTTTTCCTTCGCTCGTCTGAATGAATATTTTACGACCTGATAAAAATTTGGATACCCACCGCAAAGACCTGCCGGACAGTCCGAGTTCCAACATACTCAGCCGAACATGAGTGTGACTGACTGTGTCAAATGCCCTTGTGATGTCCAAGAACACTGCGACCGTCAAACTACCACAGGCGCGTTCATGCTCCACATACGTTACTAAGTCCAGTATTGCATCCATTGTGCATCTCTGTTTCCTAAAACCTGTCAAGTAGTTGGAGAATAAACCAGTTCTGTTGCACCACCATTGAAGTCGCGCATCAATCATTTTTTCCATTACCTTACATAGACAGCTTGTCAGACTGATTGGACGGAAGGATTCAAGGTTCAAGGGCGTCTTAGCCGGTTTTAAGATCGGAATGATGCGAGCAGACTTCCAAGACTCGGGTACAATTTCTTGCGTCCATAGATTATTGTAAATATCTAAGAGAATAGTTGTGCCTGTGGGCCCAAGGTTCTTTAACATATTGTACGTAATGCCGTCCGGTCCAGAGGCCGATTTTTGACGACATGATGCTATAGCACAATGCAGCTCCCTTAACGTAAATACAGGGTGTAGTTGAGGATGCTGGGCCCAAAAGCAAGCATTAATTTTCTGGCTGGCTAACGCGACAGAATTATCAATTAAGGCACATTGTGATGCGGCGGGCCTACTGATAAGTTGACAAAATTCATCTGCTACCACAGCTTCCGGTGTGTCAAAGGCTGCAGCAAGAGCACGAAATGGGAAGCTCTGTGATACAGGGCCACTAAGTGCTCGAATTACAAGCCAAATTCTTGGAACAGGTGTGTGGGGAGAGAGCGTGCCACAGAAATCACGCCAGCATCGATCAGTCAGTCAGTCAAGAACTTTAATATATGGTCCTGAGGAGTTTAAGCCACCAGGGTGCCCACGTGGGACATCCTAGCAGCCGCTACCGTAGGCGACGCCCGAGTCGGGGCGGGAACGTGGTGGCGTTCCGCCAGTTCTTGGGCCCTCTGGACTGCCTTAAGTTGGTTTCGGAGATTGGGGCTCCTGAGTGCCTCCTCCCAGTCAGCATCGATTACCTAAATTTTCTAGCCGTCTGCGCATTACACTGTGGATTTTCTGTGCATTTTTGTATGCTTCTAAACTTCCGCTGCATCGATATGCCCTTTCTGAACGTCGTCTGATGGCTCTTAGATGTTCATACTCTCCATAGACTGCAGCATAGTCTTTTGGAATCGGGACTTTCTTTGTGCATTTATTCGCATTATCTTGCAGAAATTCAGTAAAGCTTTCAACTGTCGTGAGTTCACTATTTCGGTTTGTTAGGTGGTACCGAAAAGCTTTCCAGTTCGTCAGTTTGCTGGAGCGTCTGGTGTCGTCTTTTCGCAAGTAGGGGTGATTTATTAGAATGGGAAAATGGTCACTCCCACGTGTTTCTACATCCGTTGTCCATACCACACCATTCACTAGATCTTGGGAACACAAGGTTACATCGATGCAACTAGAGTAATTATGCCCTCGGAGAAAAGTTGGGGAGCCGTCATTTAAAATTGTCAAATTGCATTTGTCTGCGGCACACTCAACAATGTTCCCACGTGCATCACATCGATCACTACCCCAGAATATGTTGTGCGCATTAAAGTCTCCGCATATAAACTTATATGAATTATAAATGTTGAAGATATTTGTTAGCTCTTCCACCGAAATGCGGCTTGAAGGTTGTAGGTAAAAATCGATCACTGTTACGCACTGCTCACCGAAGGATACTTTGCAAGCGATGAATTCCGGGAAGTCCGAATCACTTGAGTGAACTTGGTGAGAAGGTAGGTCCTTTCTGACGCACAAATGCACTCTGCACCACTTCGACGAGATGACTTATATATCACGTAGTTGGAGAGGCGGAAATCATCATTCATTCCTGCCTCTTGGATGCAAAGTATTGGAAAATTATACTGCAGAAGGAGTTTACGGAAGTCAGCACACTTCCTTCGAAGACCATTGGCATTCCACTGGTATATGGAGACATCGTTGTAGCGCTTATTCATATGTTACTTGTCGCAGGTTTGACCCGGACTGTTGACACAGTAGTGCTTCCACAGGCAGCAGGGCTTTTACTTCTGGCAGGTTGTTTGCTTCCGGTAGAGCAGACAAGATTGCCTTAAGCGCTGCGAAAAGCATTGGCAGAATCGATTGCATGACTGATGCAGAGGCACGGTCTCCATTGAATGGTTGATTTTCTGAGGCCTGTTGAGAATAACGTGACGTTTCGATGTTGTAGTTGGGGCGAACACTGGCACTGTCGGTTTTGCTACTTTCCGGCAGAGGTCGCGTGGGCGTTTGCAGCTTTGACGCGTAGGTTGGGTTACTTGAAGGTACTTCTCGTGCGTGGTCTTTCGGGTGTGCTCTTGGCGGCTCTCTTGGCGGTTCTCTTGGCGTGCTTGTCAGCTGTTGTTGCGGTGGCCGCTGAGGTGGATCACGTACAGGATGAACAATCTCAAGGTTTGGAGATGGTTCATTGGGGCGCGGTTTTCTTCCATGGATGAGCTCATGCCGACGCATTTTTGCAGCAGCTTTACTTTGCGGGCAGCCTGAATATGAGGCAGCGTGATTACCTGCACAGTTTGCACACTTAGGCTGAAGAACAGACTTGCACTCCTTATGATGGTGTTCTTCTGAGCAGATCTTACACCGGCGTGTGTTACGGCAACTTTTCGCCATGTGTCCGAATCGCTGGCAGTTATAGCACCGAAGTGCTGACCAAGATATTCTTCCACGGGGTGACTGGTGAATCCTAAGTAGATTCTTCCTGGAATCGGGCGGTCATCTCGAAAAGTCAGAATCACTGAGTGAAGTGGACGCGACGTTACTCCTCCATCTTCCTGGCGGTAGTATTTTATTTGCCGTCGCGCCGATATAACCCCTGCATCTCTCAAGTACTCTAGGAGTTGTTCATCTGAATACTGCAGAGGAACATGTTTTACTTTTCCAACTTTCCGAGTGTATGACTCTGGGATGAAAGGCTTAACTTCCAGGCCACCTACATTTGAAAGCATCAAAAGACGCTTGGCTGAACTTAAGGAAGCAACGCTGACACTGAAGCTTCCATCTCTGGTCGTTCTGAATGACTGCACTTTTTCTTTAGCAGCGGAAACTACTTCAGCTGACACTCGATTGGGGTTCACTTTCCAGAAACTAGCCCCTTCAGCTGTTGGACGAAAGACGACTGGGATACCCTCTGCTCGTTTCTTTTTTATAAGTAACCAACGTAAATGGTTCATCTTCGCCCATGTCTTCTTCATCACTTAGGTAATAAGTTGACGTTTTATCGTCGAGAGGATTCTCTTCTAAGCGAAGCTTCTTGCTCTCAGCTTCATCGTCTTCCATTGCTGCTGTGCTCGCTGGAGCCATTTCACGGTTGTGAATTCGCAAACGTGCCGGCTTTTATGATGCTTGGGCGCACCTGTAAGCCCCCAGGCTTTTCATTGTGTCCTGCAGTATCACTCATGTGGTTTAACGCACTTGGACGAGCATAAGGCTCGTGGCGATGGCTACCAACCACCGTAGTGGTCGCGTACTAGCCAAGTCTTTGATAAAGGAGCCTCGTACCTGTAGGGCGCCGAGCCCTCGAAGTCTTCACCCGACGTTTTGTTGGCACACCGCGAACAAATGGATGTCAGCGTGATAGTCCAAGAAAAGAGCAGAAATTGAACAGTGCACAGAAACAGCGACTGAACAGATCCACTTCTTCTTCTTCCCGCCAATTTTAGTATTAGGTGACGCCAATGAATGATGAAAGTATGCGACTGCAGACATGATAATCATGAGAATCATGTCATGTGAGAAGATGACTGCATGCCACAGTCAAGGCGCCAACACATTTTGTCGTGACGCGGTGCGCGTGCTCGCCGGCGTTCATTTTATTGCGTCCCGCCGGCGTTGCGACGCCATGCGCCCGTCCTGCCATATACTCGCGGGTGCACGCCGCGCTGCGTTTCTTTGGCGCATGCGCGTTTTAGCGCGTCCAGCGTCCTTTCGTCATGAAAAGAGGGAGACGCAGTGCTGTCTGGGTAACGCATCGGCGCGAAATACCGAAATGCAGCATGTCGCCTTTCGCGCCGGTTACCGTCGGGCCGTGCCGACGGACGCTGGTCGCGCCTGACGTCAGACTATAGAGTCCTCGAGTTTTGCCAACACCACCTAGACTATTCTAGGTGGTGTTGGTTTTGGTAACCTATAGCGTCGCTGTACCCAGCGTGCGCGCCCGTCAATGCTACATTGGAGTATCTTGGGCCCTTCATGATGCGCTCGCGGCTGTTTGCTTGCTTCACATATACCAAATTTAATGTAACGTGACGTCAATGGATGACGAAATATATGACTGGTGCAAACGTGATAATCCTGACACGCGTGTCATGTAAGAATATGACAACCTACCACGCTCATCGCGTGCTCACGGCCGTTTCGCTAGCTCCACATATGCTACATTTGGTATGGCGTGAGGTGGAAAGATGACGAAGGTAAACGACACATCCAAACATGATAATCATGACATGGAAGTCATGTATGGCATCATTTACCTCCACCTCGTACCGTTGTGCTGATTTTGAAGTGACATATCAACTTTCCTCATTCGTGATTTGCATATCGTCGATTCCCAGTGTACGTGGGATCTGCCATTTTTTTTTCTGCTTGGATTTTTTGTTTCTTGCGTTTTCATATCTATATAAAAATGGCAGCATATCCACGGAGTGAATAATGGATAGTGGGGCGAAGCATCCGTCCGTCCATTCACTCTTGCTTCCGTCCATCCATGCGTGCGTCTGTGTGGCCGCCCGTGCGTCCATCAGCCCGTCCATGCGAGCGTCTGTTCGTGTGTCCGCACGTTCATCTGTGCGTCCGTTCCTGCTTTCGTCCATGCATCCGCTCCTGCACCCGTCCATGCGTCCACCCGTCCGTGCAGCCATCCGTGCGTCCGTCCATGCATCTATCTGTGTGTCCTTTCGTCCACCTATTCAACACTCCAAGTACCACCATCTCGCATCTTTTCATCATATATTCCTCATATAGAAGCATCACCATCCAGCGGACATTCCAAGGACTGAACGAGAGGAGGCACACGCACACTTTCTTACGGCTTGCGCTTCGTGTCTTCTTCCCACCTTTAACCACCTCGATTTCATGGTATATACTAGTTCACTGTATTCATGGCACTGCGGCCCAACGCTCGCTAAACCTTTTTAAAAACTGGGAGGTGGCGCTCAGCAAATTTAACGTAACAACCCTTTCTTGTCTGCTGTGCGTTGTTGAACAAGAAAAATTTGCAGCGTGCGCGTCAACTAAAAGCTGAATATTCCTGTCTCTCATTACCCCTTAGCAGCCATTGGCATGTACATTGAGCACTATTTTTTATTGTTCAACAACGCTCAGAAGAAATCTCTCACCGGCATCACCTTGGAGGTCAAAATGTTATACTTGTCACACACTTTTACAACGGCTACGAGGGCCAAACGGGTGCCGCTATAAAGAGCTTTTCTTTGTTTTCTTGAGCGATTCGTGATCTGTGAGAATAATGGAAGTGCTGTGTTTTACATCCTGTCTATGTTCTCTTGTTTGTACACGCCACTGAAGTGATTTTGTTACACCAGACAGTTGTACTCAACTGAAATGTTGTTACCAGTTCGCAATAAACTTCCTTGTTTCGCCCCTAATACGTATTTCAACGACCAAGTTTCCGTAGAAACACTTGTGATCATTCAAGAAGCGTTAGCCGCAACAAGCTGTTTCAGGCAGGAACCCGGCAGGCACGAGCCACACGGACGCCAACGTCATTTTTCACGCTGGCACATGCTAGCTCCACTATGCTTCGGTATGATTACTGTGAGCGCAGAAAGGAGCCAACATGGCAACCTAGGGAAATGACACGACAAGGCGGTCATAGCACGGTTTGAGGCGTGATAGATGAACCGTTTCACGTCGACGGCAGCGATGCTCTGAAGGTGGATCAATGGGGTCAACTTTATTGTTTACGGGAGATGTTTGTCGACCACACGGTAGGGGCCATGGTATTTTGACGAAAGCTTTGGGGAAAGACCGGGAGGGTAGACGGGACCCGGAGCCACACCAGTGTTTCTGGGTTATAGTGGGCACTAGACGCAGAGGCTTCGTGGTCAGTTTTCTGGTGCCATCGGTCTTGCGTGGTAAACGATCGAGCGAGTTGACGACACTCTCTCATCGGCATAAGCAGCTGCTTCGGAAACATCAAATCTGTAAGGGAGAATGGTGTCCATAGAGCATGGTGGTTCACGTCCGTAAAGGAGGAAAGGAGAGAAGCCAGTGGTTGATCCTGGCACAGAGTTGTACGCGTATGTGACAAAAGGGATCACTTGGTCCCAATTAGTGTGGTCGTCAGACGCGTACAAGGCAAGCATATCTTCAAGGGTACGATTACAGCGTTCTGTCGTGTCATTGGTATGAGGATGGTAGTCGAGGTTTTCCGATGAAGAATGTGACATTTCTTGTGCAGCTCGTCGACGGTGTTCAAGAGAAACACGCGTCCACGGTCAATCAGTAATTCACGAAGTGCAGCGTCTCGCAAAATCAGAAGGTGGAGAAGAAAGGAGGCAACGTCTTTTGCATTGGTAGCAGGCAGCGCAGATGTTTCAGGGCAGCGTGTCAAATGATCGACGGCGACGATAATCCACCGGTTGCCTCCAAGAGGACACTCTGTTTCATAACAACTTACTTGTAACTATCGAAACAGCTCAGGAACACATGTTGGGCCTTTAGTACACTTCTGGCGAAGGTTGGTTTAAGCGATGCCGTGGAAGCACGAAAACTTCGCAATTTCACGCTTGTCTTTCAGTTGCATAACCATTAAATAATCATACCAGCACAGCTTGCCGGAAAAACCAGAACAACTATATTGGTTTTGCCATGTAACATAAAATAGTGGTTACTGCACACAACTGGCTCTACTAGGATGCAGTTGCTAGCTCAACCTCTTTACGCTCTCCCATAGTAGAGTACCTATAGTGCTCTAAATCGTTCACCACTTTTTCTAAACTCATCTTCATAGATGTACTAACTCGTGGCGCAATTGGCTAGCGCGATCGGCTGTTAACCGAAAGGTTGGAGGTTCGAGCCCACCCGGTGGTGGTGCGGCGCTTTTTTTCTTTGGGCTGATAGCTTTGAAGATATGTTCTGATGGTGGTGAGAGTGGAGCAGGACTGTCTCCGTGGCGCAATTGGCTAGCGCGATCGGCTGTTAACCGAAAGGTTGGAGGTTCGAGCCCACCCGGTGGTGGTGCGGCGCTTTTTTTTCTTTGGGCTGATAGCTTTGAAGATATGTTCTGATGGTGGTGAGAGTGGAGCACGACTGTCTCCGTGGCGCAATTGGCTAGCGCGATCGGCTGTTAACCGAAAGGTTGGAGGTTCGAGCCCACCCGGTGGTGGTGCGGCGCTTTTTTTCTTTGGGCTGATAGCTTTGAAGATATGTTCTGATGGTGGTGAGAGTGGAGCAGGACTGTCTCCGTGGCGCAATTGGCTAGCGCGATCGGCTGTTAACCGAATGGTTGGAGGTTCGAGCCTACCCGGGAGTGGTGGTGCGCTTTTCTTTCTGCGCTGATAGCTTTGATATATTGTGACGAAGGAACGCGTTTATTTACAGGAAATGGTTGAGATCGGTACAGCTCAGAGCCAGAAAACCGGCGACCGAGCTGCTCGTGAGCCAGACCGCTTCCACCTCTTCCTCTTCATGCGCCCATCGAGGTGTGTCATTTCCCCCGTTCGCAGACGATGCCCACTGGGCGAGTCAATAGGAAGGTTGGTGGTGATATGGCTTGAGGCGCGCGACGTGTGTCAGCTGTGTCTTGCTAGAGCGCCGACCATTGCTTGTGACGCCGGAGATGACGTATGTGACGTCACTGAGACGGTCAATGACTACAAATGGTCCGGAGTAGTGGGCCAGAAACTTTTGGCATAAACCACGTTTGCGGACAGGTGTCCACAACCACACCAGGTCACCCTTTGTGTAGGCAACGGAGTGATGGTGGGCGTCGTACCGGGTCTTGGAGCGCTGTTGAGATGCAATGGTTCGAAGGCGTGCGACGCGACGGGCTTCTTCAGCGCGGCATAGTGACTCGGCAACCGATGTTTCCACATCTAACGTAAAAGGCAGAATGGTGTCGAGGCAACTGCGGGGGGAGCGGGCGTAGAGCAGGAAAAAGGGCGCGTACCCTGTTGTCTCGTGTTTCGCGGTGTTGTAGGCGTATGTGATATAGGGCAGTACTTCGTCCCAGTTTTTGTGCTTGGCATCAACATAAATTGACAACATGTTCGTTAGCGTCCTGTTGGTCCGCTCTACGAGGCCATTCGTCTGGGGGTGATACGGGGTTGCGTGGCGGAATTGGCTGGCAGACAGGCGTAGGATCTCTTCAACGACGTCAGCGACGAACTGACGTCCCCGGTCGCTAATGACGACTCGTGGAGGGCCATGACGGAGAATGATATGCCGAAGCATAAACTGCGACACGTGAAAGGCTGTTGCAGTAGGTATAGCCGCAGTTTCTGCGTAGCGCGTCAGGTGGTCGACGCACACGATGACCCATCGATTGGCACTGGCTGAACGCGGAAACGGACCTAGAAGGTCGACACCAACAATCTCGAAGGGAGAGCTAGGAGGTGGTACGGGATGGAGAAGTCCGGGTGATGTAGTCGTGGGACGCTTGTGACGTTGACATTGTTCGCAACCCGCTACGTATTTTTCTGTGTCGCGTCGCATCTTGGGCCAGTAAAACCTTTGCTGGATGCGATGAAACGTTCTGGCGAAGCCCATGTGCCCACTGGTTGCGTTGTCATGGCAGAACCGAAAAATTTGGGGACGTAGAGTGCGTGGAACTACCAGAAGCAGACGGGCGCCTTGGCCAGAATAATTCTTCTTGTAAAGGACGGCGTCATGGACTACAAAAGAGCTTGAACTGGCCGGGTCATTCGCGGAGGCAAACAGGTGATCTAAGCAATGATCCTCGTGCTGTGCTGTCCGGAAAGCCGCGATGTCAGGAAAATGAGAGTCAATAGCTGTGATAAAATCGTCAAAATTATCAGCTTCACACTCGGTCGTTGGTAGAGGAAGCCGTGACAGGCAGTCAGCGTCTGCGTGGCGATTACCGCTCTTGTAGCGGACCGTGAAGTCAAATTCTTGTAACCGTATGGCCCATCGCGCAAGTCGACCAGATGGATCACGTAGGCTCACCAACCAGCAAAGAGAGTGATGATCTGTGATAACTGAGAAACGACGACCGTAGATGTAGGGGCGAAACTTGTGTACGGCGAAAACGACGGCGAGGCACTCCAATTCGGTAACCGTATAATTACGCTCTGCCTTGCTCAGGGACCGGCTTGCATAGGCGACGACGTGTTCAGCATTGTTGTGTCGTTGAATAAGCACCGCGCCGAGACCAACTCCACTGGCATCGGTGTGGATTTCCGTGGAAGCAGAGGGATCGAAGTGGCATAGTATTGGCCCGGAAGTGAGAGCGAACTTTAGTTGCTTAAACGCTGACTCACAATTTGGTGTCCAGTGGAAAGGGACGTCCTTGCGCAGCAAGTCAGTCAGTGGCTGGGCCTTTTCAGCAAAATTAGGTACAAAGCGGCGAAAATAAGAGCATAGGCCCAGAAAGCTTCGTAGCTCGCGGATAGACTGTGGCTGCTTAAACTTGCTGACGGCGTCCACTTTCTGCGGGTCCGGTCTAACACCAGCTTTGTCCACAAGGTGTCCTAAAACCAGTGTTTGCCGTTCACCGAAACGACATTTTTTGAGTTCAGTGTCAAGGCGGCTTTCTCCAAACATGTTAGAACAACGTCAAGGCGATGATTATGTTCTTCAAAAGTTCGTCCAAAAATAACCACATCGTCCAGGTAACATAAACAAATTTCCCATTTAAGGCCTCTCAAGACGGTATCCATATAGCGTTCAAATGTTGCCGGAGCATTACACAAGCCGAACGGCATAACATTAAATTCAAATAGACCGTCTGGCGTTACAAAAGCCGTCTTCTCTTTATCAACTGGATCCATGGGAATCTGCCAATACCCGGATCGCAAGTCTACCGAAGAAAAGTAGGAAGCTGAATGAAGGCAGTCAATTACGTCATCAATGCGGGGGAGGGGGTACACGTCCTTCTTGGTTATAGAATTGAGACGCCGATAATCAACACAGAACCTCCAGGACCCGTCTTTTTTCTTTACCAAAATAACAGGCGCAGCCCACGGACTTGACGATTCTTGAATTACACCAGTGGCTAGCATCTCGCCAACTTGTTCAGCAATAACTTTGCGTTCGGACACGGACACGCGATAGGGCTTTTGTCGGAGAGGATGAGCAGAGCCAGTATCGATCTTGTGACGAGCGCGCGTGGTCGGTATCTGAGCCCTAGGCACCTTCCGTGCAAAATCAAATACTTTAGCATGTCTCGCCAGCAGTGCAACCAGGTCTTTGCGCTTCTGTGAGGAAATGGACTTGCTAACCATTTTTGAAAATTCAGCTTCCATACCAGAAGTTTCCGGACCCGCCCTTTCAAGATCGCTTAAAGCTCCAATGCAGGTGCTGCTCTGCTTTTCGAACAGGGCAAGGCGCATACCAGCCGGTAGTACAACCGACTCGGGTGAGCTGTTTATCACCCATAATTGAGCCGTCTCGTCTGCGAGAGATACAATGCATCGTGGTACAAAGATGTTTTTCTTGAGACAAGCTACAGGCAACGGCTCAATCACTATGTCACGTGAATTCAAACTCGAGTTGGTTTCCGAAGTGGTCACTTGTACGCTGGCCGTGGACCACGCTGGCAGAAGTACATCTTTAGCTACAGTGAGGTTACCTTTCTCACAATCAGGCTGCTGGGCGAGAGTAGACAACAGAACCTCACCTGCTCCACAATCCACGGTCGCACGACACTCTCGCAAAAAGTCTATGCCAAGTATAACGTCATGCGTTGATTGAGCCAGTACTGTGAATTCCGCCTTGAACGTTTTACCGGCAACACTAACAGACGCAGTGCAGACGCCGACAGGACGCAAGAATGCGCCGCTCACTGCCCGAAATGTGGCAGGTTTGTCCCAGTGAAACATAACCTTACGGCCTAGTCGTTGCTTAAAAACTAAACTCATCACGGAAACACTTGCGCCAGTGTCTATCAATGCCATCGTGGGAACGTCGTCAACAAGTACCTGAACCTTATTCTGAAGCATAGAAACTGGTGGAGGCATTCTTTGATGAAAATCGGTACGTCCAGCGACCTCACCTCCGTCGGCCGCGCTGGCTAGTTTCCCGGTGGCGGAGACGACATTCGTGACCGGCGCCGTGGAGATGGTGACCGAGGTGGACGGGTGGTGGGCGGCGTTAAGCTGCGCACAGATCCGGGCGAATCACTCCGGTTGATCGGCTGGTAGGCGTGCCGCTCGTCAGTTGGGTTGGGGGGCCAGTAGGTGTAGTCAGGCCGTTGGCTTCGTTGTGCAAACGTCGCGGATCTCTGAGGGAATGTCGAACGTGGATTACGTCGCATTGGGCAAAATCGGGCGATATGTCCACGAACACCGCACTGGTAGCAGACGGGCCGTTCACGGGGCATAGGGAACGTCGCTGGATGTTGAGGGTACGCGGCGCTCTGTTCCCACTGAGACGCAAAAGGAGGTGGATGGCTGTTGTAGCCGTAACGACTGTGGGGAGCATAAGGCGGCTCTACATAAGAAGACGCCGGTGGTGGAGCCCTTAGCTGAGGGCCGCGGTTGGAATAGCTGCGCTCCTCGAAACTCGTAGCATTGATACTTGTGGACGGTGTATCGCACGGTGGTTCTCGGGCGTTCAAGGGCGCGTAAAGGTGACGACGAAGTTCCTCACGTACAATGAGGCGAATCGTTGACGAAAGGTCGGTAGGCACGGAGTCTTGGCACACATCGACAGTGGCGACGGTCGTAACATTGGCAAGGCGTCCGAACTTCGTAGTGATGCGGCGAGTCTTCAGGGCCTCAAACGTTCGGCAGTGCCCAATCACATCGGCCACAGACTCAAGACTCTCCTTGCCGATAAGGAAGTGGTAGACGTCTTCCGCAATTCCTTTGAGAATGTGGCCCACCTTGTCCTCTTCCGTCATGTTGGTGTCCACACATTTGCACAGTTTCAGTACCTCCTCAATGTAGGTTCTGCATGTCTCACCACAAGCTTGAGCTCTCTGCGACAACATTTGCTCTGCACGTTTCTTCTTCGTCGCAGGGTCGCCAAAGCACTTCTTGATCTCCTCCATAAACTGGTCCCATGTTGTCAAGGTGTCTTCGTGATTCTCGAACCACACTAAAGCACTGCCATCGAGAAATAGACCCACGTGGGACAACTGGCTGGCCGCATTCCAGCCATTGGCTCGGCTCACCCGTTGATAGTGGCTGAGCCATTCTTCAACGTCATCGCCAGGTTTTCCTGTAAATGTGCGTGGCTCTCGGTAGTGGAAAGACGGCGCCCTCGCGACCGGCTGCTGGATGTCTCCGTCCAAGTTCATATCTTGAGGTAGTGGTGGCAAGCCCGCTAGTCGACGGCTGCGGCGAAGCTCGTGCTCTTGCGGTTCCGTCGTTAGTAGACGGCTGCTCTCCGGTCTCGCTTGACAGTAGCTGGCTTACCCAGCACCTTCCACCACAACTGTGACGAAGGAACGCGTTTATTTACAGGAAATGGTTGAGATCGGTACAGCTCAGAGCCAGAAAACCGGCGACCGAGCTGCTCGTGAGCCAGACCGCTTCCACCTCTTCCTCTTCATGCGCCCATCGAGGTGTGTCAATATATATATTGTACTGGTGGGAAGTAAGGCACAATGCCTGAGTAGGCTGGCTGTTCTCGTTGCTCCTAGAACTACAGTCGGCCCCTACCGAGGCTGCTGACGTCTCCGCTGGGCAGCAGTGGCTATGCTAGAGTGACCGAGCTTGGCCACGCAGGTACTTAGACTGAAAATTTGTCAAAAGAGCTTCTGGTGGCCAGCGCTGGCTGTGTCATATAGCGGTCAAAGTTCTGGGATGTCCTGGCTGTGCCGCTGCAGTTTGTGTTGAGTAAGGCTCGCCTTGTCAGCCTTAGCAGTGGTGCCTTCTGGAGAACGACTGGCTGCTGACGAGATGGTTGGAGCAGGTCTCGTCCACTTTGGGGCTGACGCTGGTTATTTAGACGAGATGGCACCAGCAGCAGATACTGACTCAAGCGAAGTGACTGCATTGGTTGCGTTGGTCGGTTTGGTTCTGCCGTCACAGTTGTGTAGACAGCGCTGTGGAAACGGTACATGCGGCACACCCAGCTGCTGCACTGATCGGTGATGTCTGTGCTGCTCACTGTTTACAGTGTTTAAAGGAGCGTCGGAATGTCTTCTTGAGCTTGTGAGGCAACTCGTGGTGTTGCAGTGCTGTCTTTGTCGGGCTGATGTTCAAGCGGCTGATTCTTATAAATTAACTTGCAGTAGAGCCTTCTTTGTCGGATGACGTGCCAATCACTGAAGGTATTACCTGTACCGGCAGGTCTTTTTGACATTGAATTCATCTTGAATAGGCACCTCAGCTTCTTTGAAGGAGGCAACGCTTAACACATGGCAGACGTCTGTACGCTCAGCCAACGACTGCTGTGGCTTACACGGATGTGGCTTCGCAGCGAAGGTCGGAACTGCAGTGGTGCTTGTTTCTTCGCTGTCAATTTGCACGCAAACTGATGCCATCACAGCCAGCTGGCACTTCCACACGCTTTTTGCGTTGGCAAGCCTGGAGGTCATATCGGTGGCTGCAGTGATTGCGATGTGGTCTCGGCATCTGCCTGGAGTTTCAGGGTGTGACATGCCAACACAAAGTCTGCGGCCAGTAGTGGTGACCTTGGATTCTGAGGTATGTTGGTACTAGAGCAAGTGGTTTGACTGGCTGCCGGGAAGCTGCAATGCGGAATCGTAGCCTCGAGGCGAGTCTCCTCCCGAGCGCGATCCTCGGTAATGGTCGTGTTGGACTGGGTGATCGTGGAGAGGGGATAGATTAGATTAGATTTGTGGGGTTTAATGTCCCAAAAGGATAGGGGACAGTCATTCCGTCCAAAAGCAGTTACGAGCTCTGCGATACAGTTCATCCAGGACTGCTGCCGCATGCCTTCATACTGCTTCCACGCAATGGCAGCATTCGGAAGGCCATATATGGCCATGTCCCACTTCTTTTATTCAGTCCAAGCATAGCGAGCTCCGAGAGCATTGATAGTGGTGACCCAATTTTTGGCGTCGTCCTGGGAGCCGCGAATGTGAGGGAGTTCGAAGGCAGCCATCGATGGTGGTACGGCTGTTTAAACTCCAGACCATGTCAACGCCAGCCAGCCAAGTTGGTTGGAAAGCTCTGTGAAGATGTAGCAGAGCTTCCTGCGGCTCTTGTGTGAGCGTTCTTAGCGGCCTTGCTACGCAACTGTGGCCAACGCATCATCGATCATGTGTAGTCCTGGCAAGGCCGCAGAGAAGTGCACTAAGGTCGACGCTGTCAAGGCATTGACTGCGGCTGCGGGAGTCGCACTGATGATTCGGGAAAGCTCGGCGGGGCTTCAGGCGGACCTGCATGCAAACCAAGGGTGATGTCCGAAAATATGTAGTAGTCCTCCACGGCGGTGGTATCCTTGGTCGAAAGTACTTGGACGGCACCCCTCAGTGACCGAGGCATCTATATATGGAGTATTTAGTGTAGCGTTGTTGCCGCGAGAAGCGGGAGCGGTTCCCGGTGAATGGTAGGCCGTGCTGTTCCCGGTGAATGGATAGGCCGCAGCGGTGCGAGCTAACCTTGAGGCATCGAAAAGGCCTGGACGCTGTCCTCGAATAGTGGCATAGAGGATCCCGGCTGTATGGGGCTCGTCGGCTCCGTGATCGCGGTACTGCGAGCGGCGTTTAAGAGAAGGAAAGTCTGCCGTAGCGATGATTCGCGGAGACAAGGCTTACGGTTCGTAAGGCGTAGAGGCGCCATTGTAATGGCGAGAAGTAAGACACACGTCTGTTCAGTAGGAAGGAAGGAAGGGCCTAGAAACTGTGGCACACACCAACGCTGAGGGATTGGCCAAAACCGAATAGTGCTCGACAAAATGCTGTTAATTTGTTAGCCCACGTTTTTTAAACAATTGAGAAAGCAAAGGCAAAGTTTAAATATCAGAAATAGACAATTACAAATAATGGGTATAGAAATGATACAGGGTGGATGTTCTTATTCTCCATTCATCTTTCTTCACATCGGTGGCCTAGTTCAAGCTCAAGTCCTTGCATCGATCCTTGTCATTACAATATCATCATCATCATCATCATCATCATCAGTCTGTCTACACCCACTGCAGGGCATAGGCCTCTCCCGTAATCCGCCAATCAACCCGGGTCTTGTGCTTTCTGTCGCCACATTATCGCTGCGAACGTTTAATTCCATCGGCCCACCTAACTTTCTGGCTCCCCTTCGTGCGTTTGCCTTCTCTGGGAATCTGTTCAGTTACCCTACCTACAATATCCTGTTATCCTGCCTACTTGCCACGTGGCCGGCCCACGTCCATTTCTTATTCTGCGGCTCTGGTATATATATATATATATATATATATATATATATATATATATATATTGTAATGATGACAAAGCGGCGATCGTGCTCGGCGCATACCTGGGAGAGACGGAAGACGACGAAGAGGAAGCAGATAAAGAACAGCCGGCCTGCAGCAAAGGCGTTGTCTCTTTGTCTTATTTCTCCGCGTTACAATGGCGCAGTCGCGAACTACTGACCCCGATATCCCTGCGTCCACTACACTTCGAAGTGGACGAGTGCTCTCGAACTCCCCACCGATCACGGACGGCGTCCAAGCCTCCACGGCGGCACCGCATCATGACTGCAGCGAGGCCATTTCTCGAGGCTTCTCTCTGTTCGCCCAAGAGCTCAAGACATCCGGGTTTGGCTGCGCCTCTTTTGGATCGTTCAACGAGAACGAAATTCCATATTTTCATGGATTCAAGGATGACCCTACCAACTGGGTAAGCGTGATAAACTCGGTTGCCCTTAAATACTCGTGGAGCGACACGATTAAGAAGTCGGTCGCTGAAGGACGTTTGCGAGGATCTGCCCAAGCGTGGCATCGTTTCCAAGGCAGTACATACGCTACATGGCAAACATGGAGCGCGGCCCTGATGTCCGCGTTTGCGCCGCTTCCGAGCGCTTACGACGACCGTTTCATGACCATGCGGTCACGCCGGCAAGGTGCAACCGAGGACGTCGCGACTTACATCTACGACAAGCTGGACCTTTTACAAGCTTGCGATATACAGTGGACCTCCTCCGCAGCCAGGCAGTACATCATCGACGGGATCCATGACTCGACGCACGCAGCCGTCTTGTCCGCCTACAACCACCCAGTCCACATCTCCACTTTCGTACGCCAGGCAATGGAGTTGCAGGACACGTCTCATCGCCGGGCGGCTGCAGTTGGCCCAAAGGAGCCAGCTTCACCGAGACGCGGATGCTATACGTGTGGCCGCATCGGGCATGGGTATAAAAGCTGCCCACAAAGCCAACCTCAAGCGATGCAATATCAATCACGCCCACTTCCAACCCTCAAGGTCCGCGTCGACGGCATCGGAGAACTGACAGCTCTCGTTGATACCGGAGCTCAACGTACGGCGTTGCTTCGCCGCCACGCCTCCGAACCTCTCCAGCCTTGGACTGAGCCACCACTGCGGGGTCTCGGTGGCGACGTACTACCGGTCGGTGCCCTAAACCTGCAACTCAACACCGAGGCCGGCAGCAAGTTTTTGTCCTCGGTGCCCGTCTTCGACGACCTGCCCACAGACATGGTTTTAGGGGCCGACTACCTGCTCTCCGGGGAAGTGCGCCTCACGGTGGAAGGAAGTACCGTCAACCTCCATCCTGTGGCTCCAAGTGTGCCTCCGGCGCAATCCCAAGGTGAGCTGACGACGCCACTTACACTTCCCGCAATACTCGAGAGGCACGCATCGCTCTTCGCTGATACTACTACTCAGCTTCCCGGAACTAGCGTGCTAGTGCACCATATTACTACCGACAATCATCCGCCGGTGTCCATACCGTTACGTAGATATGCCGAACGAGAGCGGATATTAATTGACCAGCAGGTGCAAGAAATGCTTGCCGCAAGCATAATCAGGCCATCTTCTAGCCCGTGGGCAGCACCTGTTGTCCTAGTCCGTAAAAAGGACGGCAATCTCCGATTCTGTGTTGACTACCGAGAGCTGAACAAGCACACCATACCAGACTCGTACCCGCTGCCACGCATTGACGACGCTATTGACGCCGTACGAAAAGCGAGGTTCTTTTCGTCGCTAGATTTAAAAGCAGGGTATTGGCAGATCAACGTGGCTGAAGAAGATAAGTTTAAGACGGCCTTCCGAACACCATCTGGCTTGTACGAGTTTAATCGGATGCCGTTCGGTCTGCGAACTGCTCCAAGCACCTTTCAGCGTGCCATGAACACAGTGTTAGGCACACTGATAGACCGTGCCTGCGTCGTGTACCTCGATGACGTTCTAGTCATCGGGGAAACAGAAAAACAACATCTACAAAATCTCGACACGGTTCTGCAGAGGCTATACAACACCGGCTTTCGACTTAACCGCGAGAAGTGCCAGTTTGGGTTGACGACAATATCTTATCTTGGTTATCAGATATCTCATAATGGCGTACGACCCTTGCCTGAACGCATAGACGCCGTTGCCAAATACCCTGCACCAACATCTATAAAACAGCTCCAGGTATTCCTAGGAATGGCGTCATACTTGCGCAAGTTTGTACCGAGCTTTGCGTCAACTGCTGCTCCACTCACGGACTTACTGAAGAAAAACGCCCAATTTCAGTGGGGTCCTTTGCAGGATAACGCCTTCCAAACCCTCAAACACCAGCTTACACATAGCCCGGTGCTCTGCCACTTTAATGAAGATTGGATGACAGAAGTCCATACTGATGCGAGTCAGATTGGCCTGGGGGCGGTTTTACTTCAACGTGACTCGAGTGGGCGTGGGCACGTCATCTGCTACGCCAGTCGTAAACTATCGGACGCAGAACGGCATTATCATTCGAATGAACTGGAGTGTTTGGCTGTAGTATGGAGTGTGGATGAAAAGTTCCGCCACTACTTGTTTGGCCGACACTTCACGGTAGTAACAGACAACTCCGCGATTGCGTGGATGTTCCAGAAGCAGCACCTCAAGCACAAGTTTGCCCGATGGATTGTTCGGCTCCAAGACTATACGTACGACATCCGTCACCGTGCTGGAGCACAAAATCAGCTTGCGGACGCTTTATCGCGAAATCCGATCGAGGAGTTCTCCACACGAAATCGAGAAACCTGGATCCTGTTTTCTCAACAGGACGTGACCAAGGCTCAGCAAGCCGATGGAAGACTCGCATCCGTTATAGACTCCATTGGCGATGCGGGACGCAATGCCAAGTTTGTCTTACGTAATGGAACGCTGTATCGGCGTCACTGGGCCGATAAAAGCACCGAGTGTCATCTCCTGGTCATTCCTGACACCTTAAGATCGAGCGTACTACGCGCCATCCATGACACTCCCGAGGGAGGCCATGTTGGCTACAGAGCCACCTTACGCAAGGCACAAGAACGTTTTTGGTGGCCGAAAATGGATAAAAGCGTGCGTTCATACGTTGCCAGTTGCGAGATTTGTCAGCAACACAAACGACGTCCTGGAGCTCGACATGGACTTCTTACGCCGATCAAGCCTCCAGAGACAATTTTCCACACGTTGGGCATAGATCACATCGGGCCTCTTCCAATGACGACAGCGGGCAATCGTTACATTATACTCGCTGTGGACTACTTGTCCAAGTTCGTAGAGGTCGCGGCCGTGCCTTCGCTTGCTGCTAGCCATGTCATCCGATTCCTGAAAGATCGCTTCGAATGGCGACACGGTCTTCCTAACAAGTTGATCTCCGACCGGTCGACCACCTTTCGCAGTCGCGAGCTCCGCACTTACCTACAACAAGCTGGAGTGGACCATCACTTCGCGTCGGCATACCATCCGCAGGCGAACGGACTGACCGAAAGGTCGAACCAGACTATCCAGGCTAGACTCGCACCGTACTGTAAGAATCACAAACGAGGTGAGGCCGACTGGGATGATCATCTCCAAGCAGCTGCGTACGCAGTGAACACGGCGGCACACAGCTCCACAGGAATTTGCCCCTACGAGATTGTCTATGGTCAGCTCCCGCAACTGAATGCTACGTTCGGTTTGGACACTCCCGTTAAAGTAGGGCGTTCCGCTGCACGCCAGAGACTTTGTCGCGATATCCGTGTGGAGGCGCGTAGGAGGATTGTGCATGCTCAACAGGCACAAAAGCGATACTACGACCGACGCCACCGTCCCGCGCCGAAATACAGTGTAGGTGATGAGGTGTGGCTACAGCGAGGTGCGCCATCGTCTTCAAACAAACTGCACCCAAAGTACGACGGCCCTTACATTATTTCTGAGCGCTTGGGAGATAACACTTGGCGAGTACGATCCACAGCTTCTGATACGCGCAGAGACAAGAGAAAACGGAATAACTTTGCGGTGCATGTGTCGCGGATGAAGAACTGCATACGGCGGCAAACGTGACATTGGTTTGTGTTTTTCTTACAGGGTAGACCAGCTGCAGCGTGGCCGAGTGTAATGATGACAAAGCGGCGATCGTGCTCGGCGCATACCTGGGAGAGACGGAAGACGACGAAGAGGAAGCAGATAAAGAACAGCCGGCCTGCAGCAAAGGGCGTTGTCTCTTTGTCTTATTTCTCCGCGTTACAATATATATATATATATTATAATATATATATATATATATAGTGGGAGTAATAATTCAATGGGCCAGTTAGTGAAGGTATGGGATATGGCAAACGGGAGCGTTGTCAACAAGCATAAATATATTTATTTCCCAACAGTTCGGGAGGGTCCTTCCTTCATCAGGGGATGAGTTATACTGACATGGACCTTCGAAACTTCGTTGCTGCCGCGTCCCTCTCGCCTTGATAGTTGTTGCGAGAGTGAGAGGGAACTGAAAAAAGTGACAAAAAAACAAAAAGGGGGAGAAAAAAGACTAAAAAGAAAAAGAAAGAAAGTAAAAAGAGGAAGAACCACTGTCAACACTGAGTTTCGTTCTCAGTGTTGACAGTGGTTCTTCCTCTTTTTACTTTTTCTTTTTCTTTTTCGTCTTTTTTCTGCCCCTTTTTTTGGGCAGAGTCTGGCCCAGGTGTGGGGTACATCTGTTCGCGCTCACATTCATAATATTTTGAGCAAAATATGAGAGGGAAAGAACGGCAAACAGAGAAAAAAGAAAAAAAAGGACAAAAAAGGACGAAAAGAAAATAAACAAATAAAAATAATCTAGGATTCACGGCGCTATGTCAGTGGCGTCGTGAATGTGTATTTTCTGAAAAGCAATCAGTTTGGTGTAGTTGTGTGGTGGTCCCTATAGTGTGAACGCTGGCTGGCTAAGGTAAGGGCGCGCGTGTAATGCAAGCCCTTTTATGGGTGAAGCTCCTTAGGCCGTGGGTTGTGTGTGCGCAATGTATGTAGTAGTCGTCGTCGTAGTAGTAGTGGGTAGCCATCTCCACGACTGGACTAGAAGGAGTGGCTCGTGTGCACTCTTACTTATTGAGGAGGAAATGCGTGCACGTTAATCATAAATAAAAGATTGTTGTTTTAGGGGTGAAGCTCTTTATAGCGGCACCCGTTCAGCCTCCGTAGTATGTAACAAGTATAACATTTTGACCTCCAAGGTGGTGCCGGTGAGAGACTTCTTCTGTGCGTTGTTGAACAATGAAAAATAGTGCTCAATGTACATGTCAATGGCTGCTAATGGGGAATGAGAGACAGGAGCATTCGGCTTTTAGTTAACGCGCAGGCTGCGATCACCATTAGCAGCCATTGGCATGTACATTGAGCACTATCTGACAAGAAAAGGTTGCTACGTTATACTCGCTGGGTGTAACCTCCTTAGCTTTAGAAAGGTTTAGCGAGCGTTGAGCCGCAGTGCCATGAATACAATGAACTTGTATATACCATGAATGAACTCGAGGTGGTTTAAAGATGGGAAGTAGACACGAAGCGCAAGCCGTAAGAAAGTAAAAGCCGAATTCTCCGCCTCTCATTTCCCATTAGCAGCCATTGGCATGTACATTGAAAACTATCTGACTGAAAAAGTTTGCTACGTCATACTCGCTGGGCGTAACCTCCTTGGTTTTCGAAAGGTTTAGCGAGCGTTCGGCCGCAGTGCCATGAATACAGTGAACTAGTATATACCATGAACTCGAGGTGGTTAAAGGTAGGAAGTGGACCCGAAGCGCAAGCCGTAAGAAACTGCGTGTGCCACCTCTCGTCTAGTCCTTAGAATGTCCGCTGGATGGCGGTGCTTCTATAGGGGGAATATATGATGAAAAGATGTGAGATGGTGGTACTTGGAGCGTTGAATAGATGGACGAGCGGACACACAGACAGATGCATGGATGGACGCATGAACGAACTCAGGGGCGAATGCATGGACGAATGCAGGGACGAACGCACGAACAGATGCACGCACGGACGGGCGGATGGACGCATGGATGGTCACACTGACGGACGCAAGGACGGACGGAAGCAAGAACGAATGGACGGACGAATTCTTGGCCTCACTCTCCATCATTCACTCCGTGGATATGCTGCCATTTTTTTGATGAAACAATCTACAGAGATGAGTATTGGTGTCTTAATCTACAATAAAATATGCCTTTAGTTTAATGCTTACTAAAAAAAAAACTAGTAACAGGAGAACACTTTTCGAGCGCTGTCTCACCAGGAAAAGTTGCCACGTTAAACTCGTTGGGCGTAACCTCCTTGGATTTAGCAAGGTTCAGCGAGGGTTAGGCTGCAGTGACATGAACTAGCGTGGTGAAAGGTGGCAACTAGCGACGAGGCACAGGACGTAAGAGAGTTCACGTTGGCTGCTCCTGTAGTCCGGCCGTGCCACCTCTCATATAGTCCTTGGAAAGTCCACTGGAAGGCGGTACTCCTACATGATGAATACGATGAAAAGATGCGAGATGGCAGTATACTTATGCGTTCTCTGGGTAGACGGGTGGGTGGAAGATACACTGACGGACGAAAAGAGAGACAGACAGACAGACAGACAGACAGACAGACAGACAGACAGACAGACAGAGAGACAGACAGACAGACAGACAGACAGACAGACAGACGCATTGGCGGATGGGTGCACGGACGGACGGACAGATGCACAGAAAATAGCAGTGACGGACGCACGGATGGACGCATGGACGGACGGGCATACGCACGGTCACACAAATGCACGGACGGACGGATGAACTGACGGATGCTTCGCCCCACTCATCATCATGCACTCCACGGATATGTAGCAATTTTTTTTGACCGACTGTTCCTAATCAATCGTCGATGGCCTGGGTTGTGGTGGGACTGTCGGTTGTGGTCTTTCTTCTACCGCTTTGGACGGCGTCCTGAAGCTAATCTTGAGGCATCGAAAAGGCAGCGAGGCGGCACGGAAGATACGTTTCTTAACAAGCTGTCTCGCTTTGAAGGGTACCAGGCAGTGTCATCAAAAGAACGTAATGGGCATTTGGAGTGAATACTATTTTGTTCTACAGAACAAATTTGTATTCAAATACAAATTCAAATATTAGTCTGTGTGTCTATCTGTCTTTTATTATTACCAATCAATTTGCACTATACATGCAAGCAGTAGTGAAAAAGATGTAAGAATTTCCACGATCTGGTATTCATTAACCTATACAAGGGAATCCTACATAAATGCGTCAACTAAGTATCCGGAGTAACTAGAAATAAATGGCAGTTGCCGAAATAAATTTGGCGGAATGAAATCGGAAGCAAAATGAATGCCCACTTTTCTTGCTCTCCGGGGCAGGCCTGCGGTGGGTATTTGTTTCTGCGGATGGGTCGCGGGAGCTCGACAAAAGCTTCAAATCAAACTCGTTTATGGCACGTCGTACTAACGGACTGCTTCTGAAGCACCAAATTCAGCAGAATTAAAACAGAGATCCTTCGAGATGGATGTCTGAGCAATCGTCTGGTCGGTAATCCAGCTGCGATGAAGGCTGTCGGTGAGATGCAGAATGAAATGTCGAAACCATTTACACTTGGTGGCAATTTGCTAAGGCAGCAAGTGCTGCGAGGGAAAGCTGCTGCTGAGTTGGTAATGCATCGGAAGCATTAATCGAAAGGCGTTGATTAGATTCCTACCCACAGCAAGTTATCGCTCTTCTTCCAATTTCTTTTTTTGTACTTTACTTTACAATCAAAACAAATCACAAGCCGCACAGTTTCCTTGGCAGTGGTACCTGTTAGCTTTCATTATTATTGTGTCAAACCAACACAACGAAAATATCCACTATCCTCCATTCATGGCAAGGGTCTCAAGCTGGCAGGCTTCTTCTTTTGAATTATTATACGAGGGATAATTTGTCAGCTGCAAGCTCGTAATCAATTGACGGGCTATGTGTTGTGAACAGGAATAAAAATAACGTTCCACACTGGTGAGCATGAATACTGGGGGCACTGACTGCTACTACCACGTTTAAATGCACGTATATACCCGATAAAGAAGACGGGATGCAGCCACCGCGATGTCTCAGTTGGTAGAGCATTATCGGACGCGTTATTCGAAGGTCACAGGTTCAGCACTCGCTCACGGCAAGTTGCCCCACCATGGTGGTGTAGTGGCTAAGGTACTCGGCTGCTGAGCCGCAGGTCGCGGGTCGAATCCCGGCCGTGGCGACTCCGTTTCCGATTGAGGCGGAAATCTTGTAGGCCCGTGTACTCAGATTTGGGTGCACGTTAACGAAGCCCAGGTGGTCGAAATTTCCCGAGCCCTCCACTATGGCGTCTCTCAAAATCATATGGTGGTTTCGGGACGTTGAACCCCACAAAACAATCAATGATGACCTCAAGTTTTTTATGTACTTTTATTTCCAATAATCACATTACATGAAGTACTAATAACACCCTGTATACTTTCCCAGGCAGTGTTTTGTTCTCATTAATGGTTTCTGTAAGAAATACACTCTTAAAAATATTGTCTACAGTAACTCTTTTTTAAATTATCTTATTCATTCATTACAAATATTCTTCGTTTTCTAAAATCGAGAACACCGCTCATGCATTAACGTTCGCGGATAAAACTTGTCTCCTGGATTTGCCACTTTAAGGCTTCTTTTATACACTTCCGGAATAACAGTGAGGAACAAATAAAAGACAAGCAATTCTAGCTGAATCATCAAGAAAAGCGTTAAGCCTTCAGTAAAAACTTCCGCCGGTAGCTATTCTTACATATAAATAGGAATAGGTAAATATATACATATATATGAATATATGAAGCCCTATATATAGAATGACATAGCACTTTTCAAAGATCGCCATTCTTCCTTTCTTGCGTTCAAAAACACAAAACGCCTTCGTTGATAGAATTCAATCGCAAGTCATGGCCGCCTGCACCACTCGCACCCACCCATTGCATTCGTCGACACGCGGTGACGTGCTTTCCGGACAAAAACGTTTGATCGGGCAAGGTAGGCACTAAATATTAGGTTTATGGAAGCCCCCCACCCCCTCTCCTCACATCTAAGTATCAATATCAAATATCCAAATATCAATTGTGCAGGGGTGAATGGGGAAAACATAAACATTAGTTTGTCGGCTAACGCTTTCGTTCTAGGAGTGATGCTTTTACGTTCATATACAGAAAGTGACTTACTATGCTTTCGCTTATGTAGCAAAATGTAGCCCAACCATGGTTTCATTTCATTACAGTGCTTTTGCTCTTCCAAATTGAGAATTTTTAGGTCCTTCTGATAAATAGATATAAGTTTAGCATGTTTCACTCCTTGTAACTAAGCGGAAATTGTGCGTTTTCCTCGTACGACAAGAAGTGTGGCATTTTAGTAATTTTGAATGTCAGTAATAGAGTCCAGCTTCAAGCCTCTAGCGAGAGATAAGAAACAAAAAGTCTCTAAGAAGAATACTGTTGAGTGATGATGTAAAAGATGATTAAAAAAAGTAGAACCAAAAGAAACGTTGGGCAAGACGAAGTGAGCTACAGGAAAAGCGTCTAATGAGCCCATTAATTGACTAAGTTCTATTATGCAGGTTTTGTAGCTATCTACGTCTTGTAAAAACGAGTTATGTGGTATTTTCTTTATTCATCGAACATAAAAGATATAACAAACTGAATTGAATAGAAACAGAACTGCTGCTCTCAAAGAAGTACTCAAATATAAATTGGACTGCATGTACAATGTTAACATGACAAATGTTTAGTTGGCATCTCTCTCGGTTTTTCTGTGATATACTGTTTCTCACTAAAATGTTAGAAGTCCTGTCACAGAAGAGCATTGCGATGAGTTGAAGACTTTGGCTATTAGGTACAACGTGGCTGCTTTTTTTTACAAGAAAAACAAATTTAGACCTTACAATTATTTCAATGCCAATATTTATTTAGTACAGCACAACATTAACGCTTTGAGAAAAGGCGCACTGCATTTATAAGCATTTCTGTGCCTTCCGAGATTCCTTTTTTGTTTGATGATGCATGAGAGTTCGAAGTAAATTTTCTCATTTTGTGGCTTCATATAAATTCTGCATAATATGATGTTGTGCAAAAGATATACCCACACGTATATTAAAGTTTTGAAAAAGATTAGTATTTGTGACACAAAATGTCACCTAGATAAACGTTCTCAAACTATTTATCTCTTTTTCTATAGAAAAATCTTTCCAGAATGTTTTCACAGTCATCGATTCACTGACCGTTCAAATTTCATCGAGTTAGATTGACAAGGCCTAAGGAATTGGCGCAACTTCTTGTCTCACACTCATTAGAGCGCTCTTCCAAATTAAGGGCGGTCTTTCGGAGAGCTCATCAGTCTCGCCCAACCCGTCAGTACAATAATTTCGGCACACCGGCCATGAAGTGGACAGGGAAAGTAGATAATCGATTAGTGATTGAACAAATTCCGTAGATTTATTCTCAGCCACAACCCAGGGAACCAAGCGCATGAGTAAAGTACATTGATTTACATTGCACAGAGCAGAGAGTTCAGTAGCCATAGGTCGTCTGAATATAAGCGGATAGCACGACCAGTTGTCAAATATTACTTACCTAATTGCACACTTGCAGAACAGAAAGAAGCCTGCATTTCGGGCATGTAAAGACAGTCTAATAATATTAATATGAGGCTTTTACTTATAAAAACACCATATGACTCTGAGACCCTTCTTGAAATGTTTGCGCAAGCACGCGGGGACAGAAAAAAACATCCGCCCATTTGTGTTCTCTTCAGTGTCCCTGTGTGCTTGCGGAAACATTTCAGGGTGAAGGTGGTGTGGGAAATTAGAGAAATGGTGCGCTATGCGACTGAACAAGGACACTAAGTTCTGTTCCAGTAGATTCCAAGTAATTGTGGTATCTCCGGCCTCCTACTCCCTGATGATGAAGTCGGAAATGCACACGCACAAATAAAGAAACCCTGTTTCCATACCTTTATCTTGGATTGACGTGAGTAGATAGCTAACTAAACTGGCGTAGAACATGACAATCCAGAAGTGGCAGTCCTCACAGTTCGCACATTGTCGACTGTATTTTCTCGACTCATCTCTACGACTGCGGCTACCTTTGGGCCTCTTCAGGCAGGAAGGTACAGTGTAGTGCCATCTGCGTCTGGGCGTAGTTTTCACCAATGCTTCTCATTTAAGATTTGTAATGGCTGGCAGCGCGGAGTGCAATGACTGCGCCATGGATGAGACTATTGAACACCTAGCTCTAATGTGACTGCCCGGCATACACAAACGAGAATCGTCACTTGCGCAGTGTTCTAAATTAACTGGACAGAAGCGATTTCACTGTCGAGAAAGCATTGGGACCATGGCACTGCCCATCCCAAGTCCGAAAAAGCAACGAAAGTGCTGTTGCGTTTTCTCAAAGACACCGGCTTGTTTCATGGTTTGTGATGTGAGACTGTTACACCTCGGCCCAGTCTATGACTTTATTCTCCTACTCTATAACTTTCCTTCCCCCTCTCCCCTTCCCCAGTGCAGGGTAGCCTACCGGGTCTCAGTCCTGGTCAATCTCACCGTCTTTCTCCTTATTTCTCTCTCTCTCTCTTCAGATTATGAGACGCTGCAGAGTAGGGCTCAAGAAATTTTGACAATCTGGTGTTATTCGGCCTGCTCTGACATCGCATAGTACACGCACGGGCCCCTAGCATTCGGCCTCTATCAAAATGCGACCGCCGCTACCGGGTTTGAAGCTGTGACCTTTGGGTCAGCAGCAAAGTGCCCTAGCCGATGATTCACCGAAGCGGATGCAAAGACAGCCTAATTATATGCCTTACAATAAGACATTGTGAAGCTTGAGTGATATAGCTTCACCCTGAGACTGCGGCATTCTGAAGTTTTCTTGTGGGGATAGACGAACATTTTAACGGCATTCCTTGGAGCAGCAATCAAACTAAATGCTGTGACCTGTATAAACTGACACATTTTTATTCAATAATGCGTAGCCTATATACAATTGTTAGAATATTTGCCATGGTTCTGAAAAAAAAATGATATATGCAACGAACCTATCTCAGAAGATTTCAATATGCACGGATGTTCCACCGATTCGACTCATGCGTGAAATTTAATTATATTTATTTCAATTGTAACTGGACTCGAAACATAACTCTTATTTTATTTCCTTAGATATTAATATATATATGTAGATATTGTATATAACCCTTTTATTTTTATAACATAAAATTGATTATATTTTTATAATCTGCAGCAGCTGTGCAAAAATACCAACTTTTTTTAAACATGCGAGCATGCACTTCACACCAACATGAATATTGAACAGTAGGTGGCGTAATTATACTGTAATTGGTTTGTTGTGATCCAGGTACAGCCGAAAACATTACATGTTGAACACGATTTTGAGATACGATGCTGTAAACTCTTGCAATGCCACCGCACAGCAGCAAACATTTCTGAAAATTCAAGTAAACTGTGAACCTGTGCGCGTTCTAGAGTTCCTACGATTTGCCTCTCCCTCTTACATACAAAATTACCTTAAACATCATCCATAAGTCTGGGAAAGATAGAATATACATTTGATGGTGTGTTTCAATAGGTGAATGAAAGGCTGCCTCGAGCGAAATTGTCCTTCGAAGAACAGCAGGGCATCGGCACGTGCCGACGTACCGCTAGCTCGTATAACGGCAACATTTTTTTCCCATATGATGCGAAAGCTTTGCTTACAGACATGGTTTATTCAAAGGCGCTATGTACCCCGTACGCTAGGTTTTTTTTTTTTTGCCTGGGGGCTTTCACGAACAGATAAAAAGCGGGCCATAAATCTGATGGCAGCCTTAATAATACATGTTTTTCGCTTTTATTGTAAAGTTCTAGAAAAGACGCATTTTAAGCTCACCTCGCTTTGAGTCTTATTTGTTTTTGAGTGACGTGAACTCAGAATATGATCAAAACTCGGTTAAAAGCCATCTTTCAGGCCGCACACGTGGAGCGCGCATAGTTTCAGTGCCGGGTAAAAGGAAGGTTTCGCAGTGAAGTAATAAGAATAGCACGAGGCAATATCAAAATGCATTCGCTTCCTTTTAACAAAGTTTCCCCTTTCTTATTCATCAAACACTGCCATGCGAGATATCCCGTAGAAATAATAAATTTCGCTGAAATGATTCAAATTACAATATATGAGGCAAATCTAAAAAAGAATATCGCATAGAGGCAATTGCACTCTGCGGTCCGCCCAGAATCCGCTTAACAACAACAGATCGCCTTTTTACAATATGTGATACCTTGTGAGCATAACAACCTCTTGTCGGATGCCTTTATTCAAGTAAATACTCAATTATAAATTAGGTTCTTGACCAAACCAGCTAAGTGTTCTTCTGCTTACTTGTAAATGCAGAATTATTAGGCCAAACAACCCAAAACATGATTGAAAATTGCGTGTATCGGCCCCTTTAGGGTTAGATCCATAGATGCCTAGTCAATCGCAAAAATTGACTGTTAGTGACCAGCGGCGCTGGCGTCCCCACCGGTAACGCGAGAAATCATAACTTAATAACGTCACCATGTGGGTTATCTTGACACCAAAGATCTTCTAATTTTTTACGTGATTAGGACGTATTCACATGACATGCCGATTGGTGAAAAATGGGCGGTGCACGGAGGCCGAAGCAAAACAGGGTGATGTGCATTGGAGGTAGTGCGAAGACTTTAGGTGCAGCAAGGTCTTGAACGGGTGAGCTAGAGCGTAAATTAAGTGACTGAAAATAGAAAGAAATGGAGACAGTTCTCTAATTTTCGACCTCTTGGGCCAATACACAAGGGACTTCGTGAGTTCTTCGAACATTTCGCTCTAAACATTGGGTGCACGTTAAAAAACTTCAGGTGGTCGAAATTTCCAGAGCCCTCCACTAGGCGTCTCTCATAATCATATTGTGGTTTTAGGAGGTTAAATCCCACTTATCAATCATTATAGCATCAACATTTCGCTAATAGTTCTCAGTCACGCCAGCACTGCGAACAAACACAGCGCTGTGTAAATTAAAAGCGACTGGGGGTTTTTGGCGCAATCGACTACATCACTTATTTACCTTTAGCGTGATGCATTTCATAGAAATATGACAGCTCCTTCGACGTACTGCCATTTTCAGGTGCACATGTTTACCAAGCCGAGAGCAACCAGCTTTTTTGCGTTATTTGTTTCTTCTTCGTGCCAAACTTTCTTGCAGGCACGTAACGGCAAGCAGTAGAAGACGGTGAATTAAAGCAAAACCCTTCACTGGACCATCAAAATCGGCGCAACGCAATGAACTCGCCTGTGCACTTTGTTTTCTTTTTTTCAATTTGCCGAGAAACGTGGCTAGGCGTTGAAATTGCGGAAAGAGGAGCTTCACTATAATTATAGGCGAGTCAGTTTCGACGGCTTGTTCAATCCCCTCAGGTTTGTGGAAGATGCTGTTGCAGCTTATATTTCACCGGCAGATCAATCCAGGTACTAAAGCGAAGTTGCCCACTGATCTTCGGTGGAAGATCTCATTGAAAGACCGTCGCAGAATTCATCTGTGTTCAGTTTTTTTTCTTCAAACTTCTTTATGATAACGTATGCTGTGCCTTGTCTAGCTTTTTGATAGCTTCTGATGATTGATGATTGATTGATTGTGGGGTTTAACGTCCCAAAACCACCATATGATTATGAGAGACGCCGTTGTGGAGGCTCCGGAAATTTTGACCACCTGGGGTTCTTTAACGTGAACCCAAAACTGAGTACAGGGCCTACAACATTTCGGCCTCCATCGAAAATGCTTCCATAGCTTCTTCCTTTGAGTTTGACTTCAGACTCACGAGATTCATAGACGTTAAGTGCCACTGTCGTTGCAGTGTTTGGTCGTAAAAGCGCTGGCTACCTTGCACAGCTTTCCCCGTCATGGTGGTCTAGTGGATAAGGTACTCGGCTGCTGACACGCAGGTCGCGGGATCGAATCCCGGCTGCGGCGGCTGTATTTACGAAGGAGGCGGAAATGTTAAATGCCTGTGTGCTCAGATTTGGGTGCACGTTAAAGAACCCCAGGTGGTCGAAATTTCCGGAGCCCTCCACCACGGTCTTTCATATACATATGGTTGTTTTGGGAAGCTAAACCCCACATATCAATCAATACCTTGCACAGTTGCTGTTGAACAAGGTTCAATTAGGAAGTGTAAAACAACGCATCGGCTTACGCATTTAACACTCCGAAGGACACTAGAAA
>NW_023611335.1:0-118101 GCF_013339725.1 Rhipicephalus microplus
CGGCAGAGTTTCGGGTTAACTCCTGCTGTTTCTTGCCAGTCTGCTTCGTCCTTGAGGTGCTCCTGTGCGTCACTTTCCTGCGCTGGTCTGGTCACACTAGCATATGTCGTCACGCAGTCGTCGTCTTCGTGGCCGAAGCGGTGACAACGACTGCAGCGGGTGTCACAAAACGAGCACTCAAAACAGGGCGCGCCGCCAAATTTTCGCGACGAAGTGCCGAGAGGTCAACGATAAAAAAAGAAAACAAGCATCCAAAGACTCCCCGGGTGCGCGTCCCTCTCTCCTCGGAAGCGTAGGTTCGCCAACGAACCTCCTCAGCGTGAGCGGCCGAGCAAGCCCTGGAAATTTCTCGATGGAAAGGGGCATGTTGATGCCGGGTTGCGTCATTCGTCGCGAATGGCCCCCGTATCGTCTCGCCCTTCCCCCCAGCCTTCGCTGCGTATCGCGCCGACGAAATGATGAGAACTTTCTGGAATCTCGCGCGGAAGGTATTTAACCGAGCAGCAGAAATGGGAAATCAGGAGAAGAAGGAAGTTAACGCCAGAGTGCGTAGGGTATCCCGCCGCGTCTCTCGGTGAAGGTTTTGTCCGTAGTTACAAAGCAGGAGAAGAAGAAAGTATGCGCCAGAGTGCGTAGGGTGTTCCGCCTTGTGGGCGAAGCCTTTTGTCTTCCGTGACAAAGGAGGAGAAGAAGAGGATTTCCACCTGAGGGGTGAAGGCTCGAGCTACAGGCAAGAGTGTGCGTCTACCACTATCGAGCGAAGACGCGTGGAAACAGCTGCGTGTGTGAAGCCGACGTGTTTCCGGCGAAGAAGTGTGAAGCTTGGAGAGTAACCAATTGAAGACGCGAGGTTTCCTGGAAGAGAAACTTCGGGGGCAGCGGAACGACAACAACGCTGGACTTTGAGTGATTGATTCTCGGAAGAATATCATTCGGACTTTTGTTCCAAGACCTTTGGACTGAATAAGTTTTCTAGCTCTTTAGTCTTTAAGTGTCTTGGTTGTTCGATGCATGCGACTGCATTGTAGTGCGTATTGTTGTCTGTGTCCGTTGTTTCGAGTGTGGCTGATTGTACTGTGTAGTATGTTGTTTGATTGGTGACATATTGTATTCAACTATTGTGGAGTGTGCATACTTGTGTATTGTTTTGATCTGCCATTATTGAGAATATAATTTTGTTTTGTTTATCAACTCTCGGCTCTGACTTGTTCTTTGGGCGACAGCCGGCGTCCGCTGACGCGCCAAAAAGGACCACTTCTAAATTGTCCACGCTTTCGTGGTGCGGTTCGGGGCGCCGATACATCGGCTCTTGGATTTAGCCCGGCGATCGCCTCCCGAATTAACGAGGACTTGTGACAGCGGGGTACTAGGCAGTCGCGACGTATGTGACCGGTACTCTTGCACCGTACGCACAACGGTGCATGGCCCGGAACGACAACGAGAGTCAACTCTCCGGCAATCTTGATCTGGTGCGGAATGTCATCCACCTTGGCGTCGGAGTGCAGCTTTAGTCCCACAGACCGCTTCGTTGAGCCCTTTTCAGTGATGCTCGGTGCGCTCCCCTTATCCCGCTTCACTTCGAATACTTTCCCATAGGGAGTAAACGCAACACGCACGTCTTCATTGGTCACGCCGTGCAGCAACCAGTGAAGCTTCAAGTGAACCTCGCAGTTATTTCGGTCAATTATCAAACATGGGCGATCCTTTACCTTCACGTCGACGGCGGAGAGCAACTTCTGAGCAGCCTCAGCACTCGTCAGTGTCACAACCCATACGTGGTTCGTTTGATACGCCCCCAACGCCAAAACGTCGGTGAGCGCACCAAGCTTGGCCAAAGTGTCCCGGTAATCTTCGACGCGGTAAGGCCGGGCTCTCGGATCACCATGCATGAAAACGGTATTCGCAGCGATACGCCCGGAAGGCAGATTGGGCAGAATCACCTGATAATCGTCGGCGCTAGGCGCAAAAACCCTGTTACCGTGGCCCGTTCGGGCCGCTGAGGCCGCTCCGTCGGAGCCGGACATTCCGCAACCGTATCACTCGAAAGCCGGAAGTGGAATGCTCAGCCACGCTACCGACAGTTTTGGTCATGCTCCGGTTATTCATAGCCTTTTCCAAGGACCGCATTTGAAAATAATAGTATCGCAGCGGTGGGATTTGAACCCACGCCCCCGAAGAGACTGGTGCCTTAACCAGCGCCTTAGACTGCTCGGCCACGCTACCGACAGTTTTGGTCAAGCTCCGGTTAATCATAGCCTTTTTCAAGGAACGCATTTTTTAACGGAAAAAGTGCAAAAGCGGTGGGATTCGAACCCACGCCCCCGAAGAGAATGATCCCTTAAACCAGCACCTTAAACCCCTCAGCCGCGCTACCGACAGTTTTGTGCGTACTCCGGTATAAGAATTTCCTTCATTTCCACGTGACCTCTACGTGGTTCCTGTTTTTCTTTTTTGTCCGCTTGCCATTCACGTCATTCGTGGCGAGCAGCTTTGTGGCACCTCCCAGTGGAGAAAGAAGCTGGAATTAAAAAAAAAACTTTATAATCGCAGCAAGGGAAGTTAAACGCAGCTATTGTGCTTGCTTTTGCGCCTTAGAAGTCAGCCTTTTGCATTTACCGAAGAAAGAGGTAGGTATTCTTTGAATAGATAAACACTGGTTCAGGTGTATGCGAATAAAAAAAATGTTGAACAACAAGTTGAATAGCATTGAATTCGATTTGGTACTCGAATCGAATAGGACAGTTTCGAAATGCAGAGTATTTTTCAAATTATTTTTGAAATTTGAGCACGGACGGGAGAACACCGAAATAACAATACTTTTTACAGCTAAAGGTAACGTTTGTTCTATTTAATGCCTAAATTACCAACTTACATACATCTCAAGGTTTTTTGGGACTACCGATGCCAAATTTATTGCCGTATGAAGGCGATTTTTCGGAAAACTCCACCCATATTTAGTTTTCCCTGTGCTGCAGCTGCCTCGCATTAGTAAGTCCCCATGTACATCTAGTAATAACTAAAGGTGGGGCCTACGCCTGCATTCATGTGCATCTTAAATAGACGCAAGTGTGGTGTTTGGATAAATTGATTTTAGGATTTCTAAATTGATTTTAAGCACTCCCTTTTTAACGTCAGTCTTCCCTTTAACACTATTTCACAAGATACGTGAAGGTATCCAGCTACTCGTACATAAAGAATGTCGATACAAAATGGAGGAAGCGAACCAGAAAATTGGCTGGTAAATATTTGGAAAACAGCAGGGGCCCAAACCAAAAAGAATTATCGGTTAAGAAGAAGGTGAAGGAAGCTGAGACCGATGTTTGGAGAATTGGCATAATTAAGAAGTCCGTACTAGAGATCTATCGAACTTTTAAGCAGGAAATAGCGACGGAAAGGATATATGATAATACTCAGGGTAGTATTGCGAACACAGACATATCGGGCCAAATACGAAGGAATAGACACGGTATGCAGTGCGCGTGGAGAGGAAGAAGAAACTGCCGAACACTTGATAATGTTCTGTAAAGGGCTTCACCCAGTAGTTTCAGGTTGATGGCGCAGAGTTTTTCAAAGCACTGGGGTTTAGGGACAGGGAGGGAAAAATAGACTTTCAGCGGGTAGAATTAACTAGAAAGAGGTTATCTGATTGGTGGCTAAAGTCAAGGCACGAGTGAAAATTGAACCCTTCACTGCAAAGTACACATCCTCAACCTCACTATTTAAAGAAAAAAATAAATCTAGTTTTTGGTTCATTAAGTATTACGGCTTGGTGGCGCTAGCCACCGCCCGATCTAAAGGGTACGGTCATATCCATCCATCCATCCATCCATCCATCCATCCATCCATCCATCCATCCATCCATCCATCCATCCATCCATCCATCCATCCATCCATCCATCCATCCATCCATCCATCCATCCATCCATCCATCCACCCACTCCGATGCGTGCTTTCGTGCGATAGAAGACCGCGTTCAGTCTTGCGTTAAATGGCGTTCGCTCTTGGCGCCCTTGCTCTTTCACCGGCAGTCTGTCTGCTTACAGTATGAGCGACGAAGGCTAGGTGGTGGAGCGGAGGGCTCGGAAAATGGCTGCAGTGCATGCTGGCTGTCTTCAATAAGCATCGACTGGGCAATATTTACGGAAAATTGACGGTTTACCAATGAACGTCTGGAGCTTCGCTTACTCATCATCTGTTGGTATGCTGGGATCACTGTGATTTTTCTTATTTCTGTGCCTGCTGGCGTGAAGAAGAAGACGACCAAGCAAACCCCTGCTTCCATACTGGATTGTTGATAAAAACAAATATTTATAAACGAAATGGCGGAAACTCTCACGCGGCGGTACCTGGATGGCCCTGCAAAGTACATCGAACCTGACACCGTTTTTGTTGCGGAATCTCGATTTCGTAGATAATCTTTACTTCAGGATGCCGTGGAAATTAGGTTACCAGTACAAGAATATGGTCACCTTACTCTTCCTTGCAATAATAAATGGGGCCCAACTCCCAAGTTAGAAGTATGCTTCACGAAATTTTGTTTTCGAATTCCACCTCTATATTTTTTTTTATACAGGTCTGGTCAGGTGCCATCTCCGCTCTGCTTCTACTGTAAGGAGCCTGTAAACATTGATCAATTTTTACTTACGTACTGATGTTTCACCAGCAATAGGGAAAAAAACATTCAAAAATATTACTCAGGAAATTAAGCATTACTGTTAATTTTGAAAGCGTTCTTTCTACTAGGGTTTATTCTCTGGGCCACCACAACAGGAACGTCTGCATGGCAGTCTGCGAGTTCCTTAGAGACACAAGAATATTTTTTCTTAGGTTATTCCTAAAGGAAGCTTATTTCAGTTATTAATTTCTGTTACAGCTCTGTGTCTACCTAATCGTACGTGACTTAAGAATTGTAAATTTCATATTCCTTTGACATTTGTTTTATTGATTTTCCTTAATCAAATTTGAAATTCATTTATTCTCAATATAAGAACCACCGGTTTAATGGCCAATCCACAGTAGTGGGTACGAGCCAAACATACGCGCAAGCAAGCAAGCAAGATCAAATGATTTCTGAGCGGATACATATGGACGTCATATACACAGGGTGTTTCAAGAAATCAGTCCAATATATTTTTTTTTTGAATCAGCAAAAGGCGCTATTTGCTCGCTGTCTTCAGCGTTGCTGTTTCTGTTGCGGAAAGCATTTTAATAGGGTTGAAAACATCATTGGAAACAATGAAAATTTAGTATAGTTAAGCAGGTAAATAAAATTAGAGAATTGAAGTTCTTCATGCGAAGAACCCATTGTCACTTTGAGATTTCCAAAATGTAACCTCTAGTAACAACTGCGAAAAAATAAAGTTCTCCTAAATTCTACTTTGAATCCAAAACCGAAACGCGAATGAGCGAAACTGCCATTTTCGTCTGAGACGTCCGAAATAAAAGGGCGTTGTTTTATCAACCATCAACCGACTTAGCAGTGTGGATGTGTGTGCTGGGCTTGAAATTACAGCATGCATGACGCACGCACGTTAACAAAAGGGGAAGAACTGCAGACCTGTAACCACTGTTTTGAACAGTGATGCCATTGTAGTCGTCTGCTTGCTGCGCTCATCGGTCCTTTGGTCATGGTTTAGTCACAGAACTTAGGAGAACTTATATTGATTCACTGTTATTATTAGAGGCCGTTTTTCCGATATCTAACAGTGGAAATTGGAGTTTAGCATGAATGTCTGGAATTCTTCTATTTGACTTAACTGCCTAATCTCCCTAATTAGAAAGCAAATTACATTAACTTTCCTAATTACTGTTCTAAATAACGTCTTCAAGCCTTTTAGGATGTCTGCCGCTATAGAAAATGGAACTATTGATTGATATGTGGGGTTTGACGTCCCAAAACCACATAATTTTATGAGACATGCCGTAGTGGAGGGCTCTGCAAATTTAGACCACCTGGGGTTAACGTGCAACCAAATCAGAGCACACGGGCCTACAGCATTTTCGCTTCCACCGAAAATGCAGCCGCTGCAGCCGGGATTTGATCCCTTCACCTGCGGGTCAGCAGCCGAGCACCTTAGCCACTATACCACCACGGCGGGGCGATTCACGCGTGTGCTGATAATCAAGGGACATACATTAATTTATTCAGATGGGTTGGTTGATGTGAGGATGAATCAAAATAGCGATGAAAGCTAGCACGCTGAAAATATTATGGTATAATCCTGAAGAGATGAGCAGCTGCGTTGCCTCCTTTGTTTGTTTTAAAATCAAGATGGGAGCCGACAGATGGAAACAACGTAGTGGGATAATAAGGGTGAACTGTGGAAGTGCCTCAGACGGGCTGGCCGATGTTTCGATAGGAGGGCGTATGTTTCTCAAAGGCGCCGTGTCATCTTTGGCGTGTTAGCTTTAAGGGAATTAGTAGTGACGTCATCTCCTGAGGGTGGCGCGTGTCCCTGTTGATAATCGCCGTTTGAAAAGAAAAAAAAACTATGAAGCAGAGGAGTGCAGTCACGGCTTCATTTAAGAAGCGAGGGCTGCACTCCTCCAAGACTTGAGCGGTACGTGCTCGTCTTACTCGGGAAGAGGGCAAGTTCCGCCTTAGTGCACCCCCTGAACGATGCAAATGACTGGAGTTTATCTCAGTAATGTTTGTTCAGTGAGAGTGACATCATCAAGTAGTTGATATCAATACCACACTGGGCCGTCGCTCGGGTATCAGAATATAAGAAATAGCAATCGCTCATTGTATATACCACGCACAGGGCAACAAAGATTATGTGACAACCTTTAGCGAGTGTGCTCCAAACAGCGATAGCAGGTTGCGCTTATGAATCTATGGTAAGCAGTGTGCTATAGGCACGCGCTTGTCTTGATCAGTAAAGTACGTATATATATATATATATATATATGTGTGTGTGTACAGTCGAGTGCACAATTTTTAGAGACCACGGGAGCACGTGCCGAGGCGCGTCGTTGCGCCTTCTGGCGGCTGCACGGCTCTGTCCGGGAGTGCGTACTGGGCACGCTCGTCTCATATCACCCGGCAGCCTGCCTTTTCGCTCGTTTCAACGGTGCGCTCTCGAAACGATGTGGACGGTGCAAGGTGCCACTTCTGCAGTCGCTGTGGGCGCACCGGTACTCCCGAGCGATAATATAGCGGCGAAAGTGCCTCTAATGTAATAGCATGGCTCGAGCGCGCCATGCAATACGCTTTCTTCCTTGATGCAGCGCGCAATACATGCAGTTTCTCAGCTTTTCTCAAACGAAGTTGCGTGTTATGCTCATCTTGCAGTGATGAATTTTGTGCTCTGTCTCGGAGACGTTATGCCAGCTCCTTTTCTTGGTGCGAATATCGCGCGTGCAGTGGTATGCAGTAAACCACTGAATATCGCGCGTCCAGAATGAATAGCCAGGAAACGCGATAAACAGTTTATTCTTATAAGCCAAAGACAAAGAAAACGATAGCTATAACCGCTATCCAGGAAAGATCACAACTTTCAGTATTTAATCAAACGCCTATCGGCGGCGATCACTTGCGCCACACGAAATGGCATCGAATTGTAAAGGGCGGCCACGATCTCGGGGCGTGAACGAAGTGCTTCCCACTCCTCCTGTGTGGCCGCGAATAGGGTTCCCTTCGTTGAACTTCCCAGATTCCGCGCCGCAAGTTGGCGTTTCACGAGACCACAGACGTTTTCAATGGGGTTCAGGTCCGCTCCTACCGGTGGCCATTATTATGTGCGAACAGCAAGGCCCTCAGGCAAAGATTTCACACTGCGAGCAGTGGGAATCGGGCTCCTGTCATGCTGGTACACGAAACAACCATCCTTGAACTAAAGGACATAAGGCATTCAAGACATAAGGAAGCAATTCTCTCTCTATTATAAGGGAGTACGTGGAGGCTGAAAGGTTCTCATCGATAGGAACCAGTGGTCCAAGTCCTTCCCTGGTCATGGCGGCCCAGACACTCACAGAGAATCGGCCACTGGCAAAGACCGACTGCGTGTACTGTGGTGAATACTTGGCGAGAAAGAAAGTGCTGGATTGGTTACACGGATTTATAAGAACGGCAATGGCATATAGTCACTTTATCGCCGAACAATTTCGTCTTTCTTGAAGATCTATATAATGAAATTTTAATCATGCGAGATCACCAAGATGGTGCGAAATATTCGAGATGTTGGTAAGGCACCCTCACTGCGTTCCATAAGGCCTCGCAAACTCAACTGTATTTTTTGTGATAAGGTACAATATACAAACATTGCCTAAGATGCTTAAGTTTGGCGAGCTGCTCATGATAAAAAGTAACACAGCTTAAAGAGAATCAAAGATAAGCAACGTTCTACAGCAAGTACGAAGACAATAAAGTGCTGGGCTTTACTTGCCTTAACCACAACGTAATTAAGGCGCACTGTAGTGGGTGACCTGCCATTAATTTTTACCAGCTGCGGTTACTTACCCTGTGCATTACTCTTTCTACACATTAAATGGTGACAGATATGAGTGCACGTTATAGAACCCCAGGTAGTCTAAATTTCCGGAGCCCTCCACTATGGCGTCTCTCATAATCATATGGTGGCTTTGGGATGTTAAACACCACACATCAATCAATCAATCAATCAATCAAGATTCAGTGGTGAATAGTACAAGGATGACAATAATGTAGAAGACAAATCGCAAATCTTACCTCGAGTTCATTGGACGCCATATTCGCCGTTCCTGATCCCAGTGACTTGAAAAGGTTGATTCATCGCCGAACACGACTTCTCCCCACTCTTTTGATCCCCATGTCTGCACAGAACATGCAAACTACAGTCGCATGGATCTTTGCCTGTGCGTGATGTGCGGCTTCTGGGCCGCGACGCAGTTGGAAAGCCCTGCTTCTGCCAACCTCCTACTGATAGTCCAGATGGGCGCGTTGAGATGCAATGCATCTTTTTAGCCTTTCGCTGTTATATGGGGATCAGCTACTACGGCGGCGATAATTAGCCTGTCCACTTCGTCATCTGTGCATCTTGACCTTCCAGCACGGTCTCTGTGACTGATCCGCCCTTTTTGTCGGTACGCTCGGATGGCACGACTCACCGCATTTCTTGACCTTTGAAGGAGCCGGCAGATGACCCACTGAGAAAAGCCTTGGATGCTTAACTCTACGATGCGTCTCCTTCCATCAGCTGGTACTCGTGGCGACATTTTTAAAGACGAATGAGGGGGCCTTGAAACCCCCGATCTTATACTCTTTCGAGAATGGCACTGTCCCATAGCTGTCTAATAGCTGGGCTGTGCCGCGATATGCTCCCATTCAACATTTGCTGTACGAGATAATTTCTTACCGTCACCAAGCCCGAAAGACCACGAAAAAAGGCAAAGAATTAACAAAAATTACAAAATGGTACTGCCCTGCGTCGCAATGCACGCGTGAATCTTCTGAGTGCCCAATTTTTCTGAGGGAGTTATAATAAATAATCGCATTTCCACGCAGTGAGTAATGTGTACAAAAGGAGCGGTGTGCCGCCGTGCAAGGTATTTGGTCTAACAGCTTAAGGAAATAACTTTTGTTTCCTTGTGGGGCCTCCGAATTTTGAGCACTTCGAACTGAATTGTGCTCGCCTGTAATTCACTGCAGTATTTTACAAAACAACGTGACCAGAATACCAGAATACACGCTGATGCTCGAGCGAGGGATGTTAATGGAGGCAGTCTCAATTCCCGACTACTTCGCGTGCGAGAATGTTCTGTGCATATGTCATTGGTAGAGTTCTATTGAAATACTGAAAGCGGTGACGTCCCTCTCAACCTTCGTGATTTTCTCTGGTTTCCGAAAAAAACATTCCCAAATGCCCCCAAATATGAAAACACTCGAAAGTGAAAGCCTATGACATCTCTTGCACGTCTCAATCCACTTTATTTCACGCTTACTTGTCCTAATCTACTGTAATGCATCCAATTAGTGGTTTGACTTCAATCGGGGTTTATGGTTCGAGTAGTAGAAGACCACACATGAATATTTGAAATTTGAATACCAGAAACTCTTGCGTCGAGGCTCGACTCCTACCAATAATAACTGCGTGTTCTTGACGTGACAGAACTATGATATAGAGAGAGAAATATATTTTAATATATGAATATTACAAAGAGCTGCAACAAAGTAACGTCTTGTGAATGTTTGCTCATTCGGGGTTCTTTAACGTCCACTCAGTATACTAGTTTCAAGTATCTCTCCTCTATCGAAGTACGGCATGCGCGACTAGACTTCAAGATGCGTCTTTCGGGTCAGCAGCCGAGCATCAAAACCACTGCACCACCGCAGCGGCCTTAATAAAGGATTTATCTTTAATAAACCAAGTTTCTTTTCACGTTTCTTCCTCGGCTCTTTTCTGCAGCTGTTGGACGTTTGGTGGTTTTATGCATGTTTATAGACACACGATATTTGGACCGAGTATTACTACGTGCGTTAGTTCGGCGAATGAGAGCGCAAAAGGCAACACTGCAGGCTGAGCTTATTGATTGCCTAACTCGACATTCCAAATGTGATCACGCCGCGGATCGCCTAGGAGAAACATGCACTATGTGCAGCACGCCGAAACCCGCAAATGATGTTCTGTCGTCACATTAGTGCTCGGCTTTTTTCATTGTCTTCACAGCGACTACAGAAGTGGCACCTTGCGCCGTCCCCATCGTTTCGAGATGCGCGCCGTTGAAACGAGCGAAAGGGCAAGCTGCCGGGTGATATGGGACGAGCGTGCGCAGTACGCGCTCCCGGACAGAGCCATGCAGCCGCCAGAAGGCGCACGACGCACCTCGGCACGCGCTCCCGTGGTCTCTAAAATTATGCACTCGACTGTACGCAGACCAACCCAATAAGGTTGTAGTCTGAGATGGCCTGCGCCGGTCAGCGGCGCTCACAAGGCGCGCTTACCCGAGGTGAATTCGGAGGCCGCGTCGTCGGCATTCCTGTCTAGGGGCCTTCGCGATAGGTTTTGGGACGGCACTTAACCAGGTGTAAGACGCTTATGTCTGTAGCCTGCAGGCAATTAGTGGCTGAAGTACTGGCGAGGTGCTGAAGCACGGTTGAAAGCTTACCTAAAAGTGGAGCGTAGGGCGCGTATAACAAAAGTCACTGTCAGCGAAGTGCTGCACATGGTCGATGAAGGCATGCGGCGCTTTCCCTCTCTGAGTGTAAGTATCCACTTCTTCCTAAGCTTTGAGTAATATGAGATAGTTGTGAAAGCGGACACCTTTTTCACGAGTGGATGATCATATAGATGCACGGAGTCATATTTCACCATTGCGCAGCACTCGCCATGGAGAAAAGCGGCCACAGTTTTAAGAAACAAAACGCTATGCTTTTAAATGGGCGTTAAAAGCTGACACCGACGGTTGTTAGAACAGCGTCGGTAGCCACCACTTAAAAGATAACCAATTCAACTGCGTCTTTGCCGAGTGTTATCACGACGGTGGTTTCTATAGCCCCTTTCACTGTTTACAAACACAGACCCTTGATGACATCCGGTTTTATCCACTGATTAGCCTGAATAGCATCGGTAGTTAAAAAAGCGTTAGAAAATAGCCCGCTTATTTTCTACACTTCTCTTCTCTGATTTGGAAAAATATTCTCAAATAAATGTGCTTTTGAGCTACACATAGACTACACGAAATTTCCTTGAATAACACGCACGTTCTTTTTATCTGAAAAACTAGTAAGAGACTTTCCTTACCCTTGAAAAAACGTTAAAGCGTCCTTTGAGTTTCGATGTTACGAGCTGGTAAATGAGCTGGCTGGAAGTTTTTTGGGGCACAACGCTTGCAATCTTTAAACCACCTATACGGCCCCACGCCTTGAAAGCCCGCGAATCATCGGACTGACGTAATACAAGCACGGTTCACAGTGCTGCCATCGGTCGCAACTAGGCCAACTGCAAATGTTTCACAGCGCTTTAGTTGTCACCATTCTGTAGTTAGACTATTTGACTGGATAGCTTTGCGTTGCTAAAAAAAGAAAAGCACCATGAAAACTGGTTGTCTGTTCCTTCAAACTAACAAGGGCTGAACAAGGTCTCTATACCTCTTTCACAAATAGCATACGAGTACTAGCCTTTCAGCCATGTGTATAAACACCTTTCTATATACTGCGTCACAGCTGCATGGCTATTAAGAGATGCTTGTATATGTACGCTATTACAAGAAAAAACAAGACTATCGTCTTTAAAAACGGCGTCTAAATAATTCCAATTAACCTTGACTGTGTCCCTCTAACCAATACTGCACGCCTGAAAGAGATGCAGGTTCTTGTGAGAAAAACAGGTATTTTTAGCGGCCTGTATATATAACCGCTTGCATGCTACTCCATATATGAGGACGGGAAGAAGAGTGTGATGGAAGAGGTGCGCTAGCGTCGTGTTTGATATTGTGAGAACGCCGGCATGGGCATAGCGGATTAAGTCGTCAGGCAGAAGCGCTATGGCGAAACTGACGCGAAGAGAAACATGACGAGGAGGTGTAACACGAGGCCACGGGGGGAGCGAAGCGCGGCGAGTCTATACCCGAGGGGTTCCACGCGCTGGGCGAGCGGCAGTGAGAAACACGGTTTGCCAGGGTCACGGGCGTGGTTTTGTCCCAAGTGCCTGGCAGGGTTCAAGGGTAAGAGCGGCTTGCTTCGCTCGGCCTGCAGCGTCGACGGAGGCCTGGTTCAATCGTTCGAGGAGAAGTCTGCGGGGCTCCGTCGACTTCGGTCTTCGGCACCGCCCCGCTGCGTCGGCACATCTACTACAAGGTTGCCCCACTCTTCGCCGAACTCCTGCGGTGCCGGCATCCCAGAGTTTCAACGCGCCCACGCAGATGGGCCCCACAAAAGTGTCAACTGCTCACCGGTGAGACGTTCTCGTGTTGTGACTCAGCTTGGGCTCGTGTGTTGCGTCTGGAGTCCCTTGTTTCCGTGTTATAACCCGCTGTGTCCTTATATAACGTCCTTGTGTGTTCTTTTTTTTATGTGCTCCATCACAAAGAGATTACGGAAGAGTTTCTGGCAGGTGAGGGGGAAGAAAATAGTCACAGTAAAAGTAAATTCTGAAGTATAATATGCGCAGGTCTACCTGATACTAATATTTACAACTAGCACGTCAGGTAAGCATAGGCATGCCTGACAAGGTCATTAAAGCTTTCCATTGGGTAAGCTAATTTGCCACAGATAATTATATATAAACTCTAAAGCCAATCGCTGTTTTGAAGGGCCAGGCGTAGGACCTAACATGACGCGTAATGGTAACAGATCGTGGCCGATCACACACATTCGTAAGTTTACTAATATCATTGGTCAATGCAGTCATCGTTCTCGACCGAGTGCTTGTGATTACATACGCGTCATAAGTACACTGCAGCGATGCTGAAAGAAAGAGGTCCGTGCTGTGGTGAAATAGCTGTCTCACCCGTTTACCACAGATCATTAAGGCAACAGCGGCGTTACAAAGCGTGGTAAGGTTATCACCCATTCGGCTTCCCATAGAGTTGGGCAGCCGTAGTATCCTGATTGTGCGATTTTATACCACAATCCTTCCTTAAGTTTTATTATCTTCCGTTACGTTGTACGTGATTCTCAGCGCAAACCGCGCCTACAGTGTTCCAGAAGCTTCAGGGTGGCAATAGATCATTTTGTTGAGATTACGCTTACTTCGGGAGCATTTCAGATTATTCTGGAACTTACGTCGCCGCTAGCGATAACGCTAGAATGTACGATGGCGAGCGTATAAATGCCGTCACGCTTCGCCGCTTGTCAGTTGATCGACGGCCGACGCCCCGTATGCCGCTTACCTGGTGCCGGGATTCCCGCGACCAGGCACGCTGCCAGTCGTCCACCCCATCTCATCAAGCATCAAGCGAACCCCTGGACAACCCCCCGGCTCTGTCCAGGCCTTCATCGTGAGCCAACGCCCGGGCACCACAGCGCAAGCCGTGGGAGCCAGGGCCAGGACGGAAGTGTGATGGCTTTTACAGCGCCACCGCCAAAAGCTCATTGCTTTAACTTCAGTGCTCCAGAGGTGAGCACCGTCGACGACATCATAGATGCCCTCGAAGCAGTAACCGGCCCAGCCGGTATCAAGTCCCTCCAGCACATGGGAGGTGCAAAGTTCGGTGCCGCAGCCGCAAACGTCCATGCAGCCACCAAGCTGAAGAGCCGGGGCACCAATCTCTTGAACGGCGAATCAGTTCCACTAGTCAGCGTAGGTCCTGAAATAGTTCACGTCACAGTCTTCCGGGTACCGCTGTTGGTAGGCGACGCAGCCCTAGGGACTGCTCTCTCCACCTACGGCAACGTGCAACATATCCACGAGCAAGTGTTCAAGAGCTGCCCTGGGGTTGGCACAGGTGTCCGCGTGGCGCGAGTGGAAATGAAAAGCCAAATACCGAACTTTCTGACAGTTCAAGACTACAATGTCATGTGTGACTACCGGGGTGTCGAGGAAGTGTGCTCTAAGTGCAGGAATACTGACGACATCGCCAAAGATTGTGCCACGCCCCGTTGCATGCGCTGAAACGTGTTTGGACATGCCACAGAGGGATGCGCAGAACCATGCCGCAAGTGCTCGGAAGCCATGCAACAGCTGACTGCGTACGTTCGAAGACCTTCGAAGCGGATGCGGCAGCGGAAACCGAAGGACAAGCGTGCACCGACTTCACGCCCGCATTGCAAGATGATTATCCGGTGCTCGAGCCTGCGAGCGACACTGACACAAGCGACACTGACGCCTGTGCTGAACCACAAGACGCAGGAGACCTGCCTCTCTTGCCTGAGAAAGCCTCGTCAACCCTTCACGCCCCGTCCGAGACCAGCGACTTCTCGCCGGATGCCTATGAAGAACACAGCTCATCCAAAACCGAAGCCCAAGTGACCGTACTTAGCAGAAACCACGAGAGCTACAGCTCTGACACAGTTGGCACCACCAGTAGCGCCGAGAGCTTCGATGGGACGCGGCACCCGAACAACGGGACGTGCAGACGATCCGGTCATCGGCCCAGACAAGACCACAACGGTGATTATGCCACCGACAACGACGAGCGCCCGCGCCAGCAAGTACTCGGCTCAGACCCACAAACTGAGCCTGTCAACCATTTACCAGATTACAGGTGCGGCCACCGGTGCAAGTGTCAGTGCCAGCGCCATGGAAATAGACCTTCCAGCCACCAAACGAGCCCACCCAGCGACCAAGGACTCTGAGGGCTCTACGGACAGTAGTAAGCCCCAAAAATTCGCTAATGCTCTGACGACGTCAGAGCATTTCTCTCTTAAGTCATGTTCACTCGTTGAGCGCTCGCCCCACCCTCTTCAAGGGGTTTCTTTGAAGTTTGCGCGCACCCTCCCTTTTTCAAAATGGCTACGGTGCATTTTCTTTCCTTAAACGTCAGGGGTTTCAGACGCCAAGATAAGCAGAGTGAAGTCATGCACTTCGCAAGGTCACGTCATGTCGACATCTTCTTACAGGAATGTAATTTTAGAACCCATTTTGATGTGCAATCCTTTTGCTCACATTTCGGAGTCGAAGCCTTTTTTTCGCTGACTGATTCAAAGATGTGCGGAGTCGGAGTTGTTTTCTTGACACCAGCGTTACGTCGAAGAGCACACTGCGTTTATGGTTTTGACGGCCGCACACTAGCAGTAGACTTTGACCTCCACGACAGACGAGTAAGGGCGCTCGTAATATATGCCCCTGCTCAACGTGGAGGCACGGTCGATTTTTTCAATTCACTCGACTCATTTATGTTTGACAGCTACCCTACTTTCTTAGTAGGGGATTTCAATTGTGTTGGGGACACCGACAGAGATGCGCGCAGACGCAAAGTGCTAGCCACTCATGTCCTTAGTTGCGAGGTCCTACAGTTCCCACCTGACGTTCCATGCATTACAGACCACTTTCCAGTGTCTGTGAAACTTTTCTTTTAACAATCCACTTCATTTAGAAACCATTAGAAAATGGACACCACACTCATGCACGACCCGAAAAGCGTAGCATTACTGCGCAATGCACTAGAGCAAGCTTGCGATAGGCCGCCTGAACCCCGCAGCTGGGACGCATTGAAACACAGTTGGCGCGCCGTGCTTATCAAAGCGGGGCGCGAAAGGAAAGCGCGCCTGACGACAGAGATAAACGACACGCTATGAAAAGCGCGCATTGTACGCAGAGGCGAGACGCTGACGTTCAAAATGCACGAATATCTCGATCAGTTAAAGGCGCGGTACGAACTTTTGCTACGTCTTAGTTCGCGCACGGCTGCGCAGTCTTTTATCAAAGGACGACCGGTTTCAGAGAAGTGTTCCCAACGGCTCCTTCGGTGAACAAATGCATGTCCTTTTTGTTCAGTTGCCGAACGGCGAACAGTCTACACGAGCAGAAGACATAATGAGGATCTTTGAAAGACATTTTTCGAATCTTTTCAGGGCGGAGAGCGCAAACGACGTGAACTATACCACCATCGTTAATGAGTTTTGCGAGGGAATTTCCTACGTACCGGAGGAGCTCCGCGATGGTCTGTGAAGCGCAGTGACGCTGGGATGAATTACGCATCGTGCTTCAGCGCATGAACACAACCGCCGCCGCCGGCCCTGACGGGATACCTTTGAGTTTATACAAAACCTTCCTTGAAACAATACAAGACCACCTTTTGACAATGCTAAATGGGCTTCTTGCTGACGGAATCAGACCGAATACGTTTCGTGAGAGCAGAGTTATACTCTTGCTTAAAAGCGAGGGAGAGCCGTCCGAGTTAGGGCGTGGAGGCCCATTTCGCTACTTAACTCGGATTATAAGATATTGACAGCCATCCTTGCAAAGCGCATACAAACCATTCTACCGGAAATAGTAAGCGACATACAAACATTCTGTGTCCCAGGTCCTACGATCTATTCCTCGCTTGCGCTCACTCGCGATTTATTCACGTACGCTACAAGAACACAAATATCTGGCATTTTTCTTTCCTTCGATCAGGAAAAAGCTTTTGATCGCGTAGAATGGAACTATCTGTTCGCTGTGCTTGAGTGTTATGGCTTCCGAGCCCATTAGACCGACACCCTCCGCTTGCTATACACAGACATAGAAACGTCATTAGTAGTGAATGGCTATACATCTGAACCTATTGCGGTAAGTAGGGGCCTCATTCGACAAGGCTGTTCCCTCTCCGCAATTCTCTTTGCATTATGCATAGATCCATTATTGAAACAAATCCAGAAATGCACTTCGATACGCGGTTTCCCTCTTCCAGGCTTGGGCGAAGTAAAAGTAGCGTCATACGCCGATGACGTCTCATTGTTTATTCGGAACATAGATAGCTACAGAGCCTTTCTGCAAATATTCCCCACCTATAGTTACCTGTCAGGAGTACGTCTTAATCCCGGAAAAAGCAAGGCATTGTGCTTTGGGATGCAATGTGAAGAGTTCCCTGACGGCGTCCAAATCGTCCAAGGCGTTAAAGTCTTAGGTGTAACTTTCCTTTAGACTGGTGAGGTAGCCCGCACCACATGGAAAGAAGTCGAACACAAAGTGGACAGACGCATTGAAGTCACCAGAACGTTTGAACTACCTTTTACTGAAAGAGCTTACCTAATTAAATCCAGCATAACAGCGCCACTGCTTTATGTAGTCAGAATTGCCAGACCACCTCGACGGGTTTTGCTGAGAGTGGCTGCTGCGTGCGGCTCCTTTTTCTGGGATGGCCACGCCGAAGCTGTTGCCAGAGCCTTGGTGCGCCTACCAGTAAAATTGGGAGGGCTCAGTGTACCCGACGTTGATGTAATGTGCCGCATCTTGGCTCCCAAAAACACCTGGGCACTCTTAGAGAACTCATCGGCAGGCAACTTGTAGTGTATCGGCTAGGAACCTCTAGAAGACTTTTTGGTTTAGCAAACGACACGGGACCAGCTGCTGAGGAGCCACCAGCGTATTACACACATGTTATGAAATCTTTGCAACAATGGCGAAACGATTTTCCAGTTCAAGAACTTATGGAAATGTCCCCCACCGACATGAGCGAATTAATAGAATTTAAAAGCCTATCTGAAGAACAACGCCGGAAATGCCGGGCGAAAAGACGCTGGACTCTTACAAACACGTCTCTCCCCTCCGAGGTCCGTGACCTAAACTGGCTCAGGGAATGGGGGCTTTACCAACGGCCGACCGCCTTGCGGCGTGGGGCGTGGCGCCCTCCGCCACACGCCCGCAATGCGGTTGCGTCGATACACTAAACCATGTCTTCCATGAATGTATAGTAGCGCGCACCTTTTGGAGCATGGTTACCAGGATGTTCCAAACAAGTATGCAGTGGAAGTCTAGCCACAGGGATAACTTGATCGTACTCTTAATGGCTATCGGAGCATTCGTCTTATGGAAACGAAGGGGACTGGCCTGCCTGAGGGGCACCCCCAGAGAACCTTGTTTCCCCTACTACATCGGCTAAGCAACATAATGCTTATGCATCTTAACGCAGATCTAGTCATGCTGGGAGAGGAGGCTTTTCTCCGACGGTGGTCTACGCGATTTATTATCGTAAAAAACAACAGAGTGTCCGTGCCTTTCCTCCCCTATTGAGGAGGTGGGCTAGAGCTTGTACCACTGTGACATTACAGTGTGTATTTTTCTTTTCTTCTTTGGAAACATGCCCTTTCGTGCAATATTGTTCTTGAGCGCGAGAGCAAATTGTCCTCACAGGTGAATGCAAAATATCTTGCTACACTGTGAATGACCTCCCCTTGTTTGTTCATATAGCCTTACTGTTTATTTAAGTTTGCTCATCACGGTGTCATGAATGTCCTGTCTTAGTTGAACTATTTTCGCATTGTACGTCACTGTATACACTATAGGTTCTCTCGCTGTATATAACAGCTTGCATTGTACATACGCATTGTTCACCAATGTTCATTTTTATGTGTACACATAAGTTGTGTAAGATATATCCGGAAATAAAATTCTCTTAAACGCAAGTCTGCTACTGTGATCCGACTTTCCGTTTTGCGGGCACAGGTTTGCCCAAAGAAACAGGTAAGTCTTCAACGTACGCTCTGCTCATTCGTCGACGTTGCGACCTCGTGACAATACAGTCGCAGCGAATGCCCCGAACATTCAGTGCTTGCTCCAGTATCGCACGATAGATGTCCAAAGACATTTGTGCGCAAGATGTACGTTAATTACGACGTGTAACACGGCGTGTCATTTTTCGGTGCCATCATCTCACGTGCCACTACTTCCGTACCTCGTTGCCTTACTTTATATTAGTGCAATTTGATGATTCATTCTTATGTGGGCTTTAACGTCCCAAAACCACCATATGATTATGAAGAACGCTGTAGTGGAGGGCTCCAGGAATTTTAATCACGTGGGGTTCTTTAACGTGCACCTAAATCTGAGCACATGGGCCTACAACATTTCCGCCTCCATCAAAAATACAGCCGCTGCAGCCGGGATTCGTTCCCACGACCCGCAACCTACGAGTCAGCAGCCCGAGTACCTTAGTCACTAGACCACCGCAGTGGGGGGAATAGTATATACTTTTGCTAAGCGCACCACTGAGGTAGAGCGAGCTCCGACTTTGCTTTCAAAAGCATTAATAACTGGCCATTTTAACGTAGACTAAAAACTTCCCTAAACATAGCGAGAAGACGAAGACACAAGTAAGAAAACATTCAGAACACCACGAGTGCAAACTGCCAGCTGTTTATTTTCCGAAAGGCAAATGAACGCATATTTCAGGCAAAAACCTGGAGTCTTGACCAATCTTTCGATTTCACATGTACCGACAAAAATGCTATCATTACTAGGAGTCTGACCCAAAATTTTTTACTTGGGTCTTCACCTTCTTGCGTGGTTTAAGAAAATGTTTCAGCAATTAACTTATTAGCCTTCCAGAATGCTTCAGGACACACCTGAGAATGTTCAAGGCGTGCAACCATCGCGCCGGGCTTCTTCATCCAGGAAGCGTAGCAACGCGTCGAGCGACACGGACAGCGCTGAGTCTGACTCAAAAGACGCCTGCAGTGCCACCGTGTTACGATGTCCAAACTGCCACGGCGCTCATGAGGCGTCATCCAAAGATTGCCCGCGGGTGCGAAACTAGCACGCGGTACTCAGGCGTATGGTGCGGGACAGTTCAACGCACAGGAAAGCTGCCGCTACACTACGCCGACGACGGCGTCGTGGGCGAAGACCATCACGGAAAAACTGCTCTACCGATAGAGAGATGTCATCCTCTATCAAAGAGGCTGACCCACAAACACCGAGCTCACTGAAGACAGATACTGCCAAACAGAAGAAAGGGACAGCAGTCGCCCCATCCGAACAGTGGCCCTCACTTCAACGAAGTCAACCTACTTCGGAGCTGCATCAAATCCCGCCGCCCTCGACGACCCCTCAAACCAGTGATGCGATGATTGAAGATCAAGTGATAAGCTTGCTGCAATCACTGATGAGTACCATGCATGTCCTACTGAGTAATATGAAGACTTCGGCTGCGCAGACCGCACTGCATGTGCTGGACACCCTGAGTCCGGTGCCTGCAGCTCTAAGGTAAAACCATGGCCAGTGAGGCACCGTCGTTTAGAGCGGAAGTCAAGTATGCATCTGTCTTTCAGTGGAATGCCAGAGGACTGAAGTCGCGCATGTCTGACTTTAGACAGTTTATATTTTTGAACCGCTTCCCCATTATCGTGGTTTGTGAACCCAACCAGTGTGCTTCAATCAAGCTGTCAGAATATGAGTGCTTTATGTCCTCCACTCACAGAGACTGCAGCAAAGTTATTGTATTCATGCGCCATGACCTCACTTACGTTCACCACAGAGTCTCGCCTGATGAAGGGAATCAGTATGTGTGCCTCACTGTGAAGAAGGTTAAGGTTGCTTTCCCGATTATCGAAGCTTACTTATCTCCATCAAGCCGCCTTGACTGCGAGCGCTTACGCGGTATTCTGACATCGACTTCAAGGCCATGGGTGATCACTGACGACTTCAATGCCCACCATTTTCTATGGGGATGCTCCAGAGACAACTCTAGAGGAAGAAAATTGGTGTCCTTAGCCTTGGAGTACGAACTATGCGTTTGTAACGATGGAAGCCCTACAAACTTACGCGGATCAGCCTATAGCAGCTGTCTGGACCTTACATTGGTTTCTCGCTCACTTACCAGGAAAGTGCACTGGTTTTCGGATCTGGAAACGGGGAGCAGCGCCCATATACCAACTTACTTGTGTATAGAAGGTTTCACCAGCTCCAAGTCCTCAAGAGGCCTCAAATACACCGATTGGCCGAAATTCAAAATGTTAATGGAAGACTGCTGTACCGACGGCTTATCATATAAACAGAGAACTCGATAAAGGATGTCCTGCAGAATACCACGCATACACATTTGACCAGTCACAAGCACACCGACTTTGACATCGAGCTTGAGAAACTTCGCGCAATACGCCGTCGTGCAGAACGAAGGTACCGACGGACAAAGTGCATGGATGATTTGAGGCTGGCTAGACGCATTCAAAGTAAAATGCAGCGGCACATGGATAAACTGGCTAGGCGATGTTGGACATCCTTTTGCGAGTCGTTGTATCCACAAAAGCCCCTATCACTGATATGGCGAACTGTCCGGGGTCTTAGCACAACCTTGGGTCAGCGACACCCGTTTGCATCTCTTGCACTTAACCTTCGATGCAGAGAGATTGACGTCGCAGAATCTTTCTGTAGAAGAATTGCCAGTGATTCCAATTTCACAGTATCAAGAACGGGAACATTTGACAACCCACCGCCCTCACGTGATCCCCGTATGGAATGCCAGTTTTCTATGGATGCGCTAGAGGCGGCTCTGGCAATGTGCAGACGTTCTTCAGCACCCGGACCTGACGACATTAACTATCGTGCCCTTTGTAATCTTGGAGACGAAGCTCGGAAGGCCCTCTTACGCCTATACAAGGATTCCTGGCAGACTGGTACGGTTCCCCAGACATGGAAGTCAAATCGCCTCATTCCTCTTCTAAAGGCTGGTGAATCTCCTTTGGATATTGCCTCATACCGCCCTATCGCACTTGCCAGTTGTGTGGGAAAAACGATGGAACGAATGATTCTAAAACGAATGGACTGGTATTTAGAGCACTACGAAATCTATCCAGTATCCTTGACCGGATTCAGGCGCGGCCATTCGTAAAAGGACAACGTTGTTGATCTGGTGACATATGTTCAACACCGGAAAGCCTGTAAGAGACTGTGCGCCGCCCTGTTTCTAGACGTTAAGGGGGCTTACGACAATGTCACCCATGAAGCCATCCTTAGTGCGTTGGAAACAGTAGGTTTTGGTGGGAAGATATATATGTGGGTGTACAGCTAGTTACAGCTGAGATCATTTTACGTGATGACAGCGAATTTCCCAACACCTGATTATTACAGCAGCCGAGGAGTTCCTCAGGGAGGAGTGCTAAGCCCTACACTTTTCAACCTAACTCTCGTTGGTCTAGTCGAGCAGCTATTTAGCACTGTAGAACTTTCTTTCTATGCTGATGGCATCTGCATTTGGGCATCAGGTGTGACAAGGCCTCAGCTTCACACCCGCTTTCAGAAAGCTGCTACAACGACGTCATGCTACCTTCGTAAACAAGGCCTCCAGGTGTCCTGCGGAAAATGTGCAGTGGTAGCGTTCACGCGGAAACCAATGTCTGCTTATAGCATATCGATTAATGAAGAATACATATCGTTCAGCAGAAGCCACAGGTTCTTGGGAGTCTTAATAGATAGAAACCTGTCATGGACTCTACACGTGAACTATGTGAAGAAGCGGCTGATCGCAACATGCCACATGTTCAAATTCCTTGCAGGAAAAAATTGGGGAGTGCCCATACCATCCATGCTACAACTGTACAGAGTGCTGTTTATCGGATTTTTACGGTACAGCTTACCTGCAATATCTAACACCGGCAAGAGCAACCTGCGCACAATTCAGAGCATTCAAGCACAAGCACTTAAGATATGCCTTGGATTACCCCGCAGTGCTTCAACAGCTGAAACCATTGCCATCGCTCAGGATCATTCGATAAAGACGCATATTATTACCGAGACAATGCGCATGCACCTCAGGCATTATGCCAGGACCCCTTCTCACCACCTGGCGAGCCTAGCTGCTGAAAGGCCCCGCACGACATACGGCACTATTGTCTACAAGCATCATTCATCGTTTACTCAGACATACGCGCCTGCATCAAAGCCACTGCTTCCTCCTTCGAGCTTGAGCCGGCCGCGACTTCTTTTCATGATTCCAGGAATGTGGAGAAAATCGGACTTACCGACACATGCCCTGAAACAACTGAGTCTATTCCTACTGGAAAAAAAACTACAGTAACCACGTGCGCATTTACACGGATGGCTCTACTGCGCCGTCTAGGTCAGGTGGAGCAGTGGTTATACCATCACAAGGGGTAACTCGGTGTTTTTAGACTTCACATGTGATAACGTCAACGATGGCAGAACACGAGGCTCTGCGCAATGCACTGGACCTCATCAATTCAGAAGAAAGACCAGGTAAATGGGCAGTGTTTTCTGGCTCAAAACCAGCGTTACAGTGCCTGATATGAGTTCTCCGACGCGGATGCCACGACCAGTTGACCTACCAAACCGTGAAACTTCACCACCTTTTATTACAAAAAGGCCATGGCGTCGTCTTTCAGTGGTTACCTGGGCATTGTGATATAGGCGGCAATGATTCTGCAGATCATGCTGCTCGCACGTCACATAAACAAGCGAACAGCATTCCGTTTCCGCTTTCAAGAGCGGATACGGCGATGCAGATTCATTAACTGGCCCACAGTCTCACACTGACTGAGTAGAACACACCAAGCGTACGACGTACAAGACTGCACGAGCTCGACCCTTCACTACAACTCCGGCCTCCACCCTGCCTACATCAACGTGCAGCTTCGCTTCTCTATCGCCTTTGGCTGGGAGTTGCTTTCACGAAAGCTTATACCACGTTAATTGGAATTACTGACAGTGCGGCGTGCAATGTTTGCGGCACCGACGAAAATATCGAACACCTGCTGTGCCATTGTCCTCGATTTGCCTCAGATAGACAAGTACTTGCCAACGCAATGCAGCGACTGGATGATCGGCCTCTTTCTGTGTAGGACTATTACAGCAGCGTCCACATGCCTCGACAGCCCACAAGGCAGTGAAAGCCCTGCTGTGTTTCCTGAGAAAGACAGGCTTGTTTGAACGCCTCTGACATGCGGTAGAGTTCTACACGCTGCAGTGAAATTACTGTCAGTCTCTCCCTAACCTTTCTTTTTTTCCCTCTCTTTCCTTTCTCGTCTTTCTTGTCCCCTTCCCCAATCCCCCAGTGTAGGATAGCCAACCGGATGTCTTTCTGGTTAACCTCCCTGCCTTCTCCCTTTTGTTGCTTCCTCCTCCCTCAGAACGTATTACTTACGTAGACGAGAGTGGATGTGTGGGGTGGATAAAACAGAATGGTGCAAGCAGTGCACAACAGTTAGCGGACAAGTCCAGTGTTTTGTCTTGCCATTTTTGTTATTTCATGCGTATTTCGATTCTGCATCCCCGTGTACTGCGCAATGTCAGCGGACTTTAAAGAACACCTGAAGATCAAAATTTCCGGAGCCATCTACTACAGCATGCCACGTAATCACATCGCGGATTCGGCGCGTAAAGGCCCAGATTGTATTACAGCTTATCAGTTAGAAAAACGGCCGCGATGGCCACCTCTCGTTTCTGCCACTCGTGTTACAATAATGCGTTTCGAGCGATGCGTCATATAATCTGTCATTTTGGAATGCACGGAGCTAATGAAATCTGAAAGCTTGTCAAACTACGGATAGTGTGTCATTTCTATCAGTCTTCTCATTATTCAGATGTCACGTTATGCACGTCATGATGTGTCATTCGTGTTTTCCATACACCTTATGTTATAAGTCCTATTAACGATACTGTTGAATAATTTACCGTGATAGCACGTAGCATGTTTGTTACTGCATACATACATACATACATACATACATACATACATACATACATACATACATACATACATACATACATACATACATACATACATACATACATACATACATACATACATACATACATTTCAGATTATGGAGACCACCTGAAAAAAAGTTCCATTCAGGGCGTAATCACGTATCTAACAATATGCATTATAACATGCAATGTTACATATCATCCGCGAGTGAGAACAAAACACGTGCAGGCACGTTAGAAGATTTTTAAAATGCCTGCCTCATTGTTACTAGGCTGCGGAGGCCTGCCACATGTGTGCTGTGTGGCTGAGGGCGTGTTGCGCGGCAAGAAAAAGAGAGAAAAAAAATGTAGGACGCGTAAAGTGAGCAAGAACATCGGCACATTAATTCTAAAGCTCAGAGTGCAGGCATTATTGTCGGTAGCGTGGCCGAGCGGTCTAAGGCGCTGGTTTAAGGCACCAGTCTCTTCGGGGGCGTGGGTTCGAATCCCACCGCTGCCATTATTTTTTATTACGTGTTTTTGTTTTTCATTTCTGGTTCTATTGCTTTGCCATGAACTATATAAGGACGGGAATATGGCCTGTCTAACTTATAAAAATTCATTATTTTATTGACTGCCCACCTTAGATTCGCTGAAAATCGCCCCACAGGTCTTTAGCTAACTTTCAACCCCTCTTCCAGCCCCGACGAATCCACTGATTTCAAGTGCTATAACTGCATTTGCGATGAATAAAGCTGCAACGACTGCTGCATTGCATGGCCCATGCAATAGATTACAGTTATAGCTGCACGAAAGTGCTGGACTTCATTACTGTTGCAATTTGCTGCATTTTGAGCTTGAGGGTTACTGTCTTCATATGCGGACTGTGCTTCATATTAGTGATCGCCATGACGGACACTTTTACGGAGACGAGGGTGGTGCCTAAGGTGCTAGGCTGCTGACCGGGATGTCGCGGTTTCGATCTCGGCCGTGGTGGTCACATTTCGATGGAGGTGGAATGGAAGAGATAGGTGTACTGTGCAATGTCAGTGCTCGTTAAGAATGCCAGATCGTCGAACTTTCATGTGTCCTCCATTACGGCGACTCTGGTATTCGTATCGTTGTGTCGGGACGTAAAACCTCAACTATTGTTGTGATGGTACATAACAGTGCCACCCACCTACCCGTCAGGGAGAATGGACCAGTGAGCCAGCGGTAAACGTAAGCATTGCGACATAAAGGCAAGGTAAGTGGAAATTTTCAGTTTTTTTTTCAAATAAAGTTTCGTATTTTAGTCACACATAAAAGTAAATATATTTTTACGCAAAATGTGTAACACACAATTAGATTTGTTAAACAAGCTCAATAAAAGCAAATGATGCACTATTGCTAAAGCTAGGCACTGAGGCAGAATTTCCCATTGTGACAAAAAAGAAGTGCCACCGGGTATATGTTAGACATATAGGCATACGCACAAGGGTAGCAGGAGGGGGGGGGGTAACCTACCATCTTAGTCACTTCAAAGGGGGGCGCAAAGTGAGCCTAATGTAATGACATACCAAGGAGGGGTATGCTTTGACTCGCCTGGCGGGAGTCAGCCCCATACATTGACATAAGAGAGAGAGGGGTGCTCTGACGTACCTTCGCTCTCCTCCAAGGGAAACCCTGCACACGCCTATGGTTAAATTCGAGCTCCACAAGGAATTTTTATGGCTGAAAAGAAAGACAATGCTAACGAAGAAGGTTACAAACTTACTGATAAAGAAAGGATTGTTCTATCTGAGCAGCCACGTGACTTGCCATCTGAACAGTAAAACTTTCTTCAGGCAGAAAGAAGTGGCTTCGTAATACTTGAAACACGAGCATGTAACTGCACAGGGACACAAAAGACGGACAAGCGCATATATACTACAGTATCATGAACCACGAACCAGTGTTGTACAGAATGACATTCTAAGGAACGAATTTCAGGAACTACTTCTTTTCTGGAGGAGCGAAGGAACGCCACCTTTTTATTCAGGATAGGTGGAGCTCTAACAGTAACTTGTTACAGTTAGGAGGGAATGGGTCAGGGAACAGTGTTTCTTTCGTAAACGTTTCACGTCATTCAACAGTTTACAGCACGTCATTACATACGAAGAACTGATACGTTTATTGTGCTCGTATCGCCACCAACGACGAAGGCATAGCAGCAAAGAATTCGCATTCACAGAGAGAATATATCTACATTGGGATATTACCCGTTACGGACTAGAACGGCAGTAAGAACAAACACCTAACAAATGCAATATAACATTATGCCCAGCTTTCTATTCGCTCGTATACATCTCTTTCCTGAGTTACCATTCGAGTGAAGTGGAGTGTTAAGAAAATAATTGGATCTGCATTTCTCTGCAACATGCGCGCATGCTAGATGAGCGTAGCATAGCTTTGTAGAGTATAGCATATTTATGTATATTCAAAGGATATAATGTATGGTATAGAATATCAATGGGGCAGTTGAGGGAAGTGCTGCTGAAGATGAGCGAGAGAAGGAGAGGACAACGAGTGTAAAAAGGGAAATAACGATATCAATAAAAAAAATTGGGGAAAAAATTGAAAAAAAAACAAAAATAGATAACGAATTGTACAAAATATGTTTCCTGTCAGCAAATGTGGGACTTTGATATGTGGGGTTTAACGCCCCAAAACCACCATATGATTATGAGGGACGCCGTAGTGGAGAGCTTCGAAAATTTCGACCACTTGGGGTTTTTTGACGTGCACTCAAATCTTAGCACACGGGCCTACAGCATTTCCGCCTCCATCGGAAATGCAGCCGCCGCAGCTGGGATTCGATCCCGCAACCTGCGGGTCAGCAGCCGAGTACCTTAGCCACTAGATCAACGCGGTGGGGCAAGCGTGGGTCTTTACTAAGTTTCAAATATAGGTATATCCTCGACATCATTTTCTACATCATCTTGAAATATTAATTCAGCACTAATTAAATGCCGAAGTATTGTCCCTTTTCGTGCGGTTTCTTGGGCAAAAAATTAAACTATATTGGTGCATTGCTGGATATTTCAATAAAAATATCTGAAACGCAGTATCCTGACTGCGCCTTTGAAGACAAAAGTGAGATCTGCTACATGTCAAGGACATGAATGAGGCGAGCACAAGAGTTGCTATAGAGCCAGTGGTCTCTAAAAAATTTGCCCATGAGCTCTTATTTGGATTCCTTTTACGTACATATAACCTGTTGGCAGCGAGTTTAAATTCATATATGCAGCTCGATGTAAGCTTTAAAATACTCACTTTACTTCGCCACATGATTATGACTTTATATATTTATTCAAAAGTCAAACGTAACGGTAATGTAATGACACGTTCCAATTATGAAAATATAACTTTAACGAGTTTCTGTTGCATATAAGGAAATTGTAACGGGAACTCGTTCCAAAATTGAGAAGGAGCGAGATACGAGCTTTCGTTACAGTTTTAGAGGAACGTGTACAACGCTGTCACCAACCCATTCAATCCGTCAGTGTGGGTTCGTAAGTTTTTCCGTATTTTTTTATCGCACTAGAACGCCCCAACGTTAAGTATAGCTTCGTGTAAGCCGTGATTGCACTAACTGTTTCAGTCCTTATCTCAGGAAAATTGAGACCATCGAAAACAGGTCCTCTGACTGATAAAATACTATATCGAAGTCCTTATTATTAAAAAAAAACAGATCACACAAACACAAATTATGAACAACAGGAAACCCCCGTATTACTTATGAAGAGTTTTCAATGACACGCAAACATTTTATCCCGATTGAAGAAAAATTCTAAACGTAATTTATCTTTCAGAGAAGCACAATGTTAAATAATGTGAAGCTGGTGTTAGGTTCGAACACGCGGACAATACTCTCTCCTTGAGCTTAGTGAACACAGAAGGAAAAGGGCAAGAAACGCTGAGTACATATTGTGCAACTGTATTAGCAAACAGGTCTTGCTCCTGGGCGCATAACATTCTGCGCAATCAGGAACAAGCACCAATAATAGATTATACCTAACGCAAGTCACTTTGTGGATTTCTAAAACGGGAGCGCGAAATCTAGAATATTGCAGCAAAAAAAAAAAAAGAACTGACGGGAAGTATGAGATCAGCAGCAAAATATTCATTTGCCTGATGGTAGAGTATGTTAACGAAATTGATGTCAATAGAAAGCACAAGCCACAACGAACAAGAATTCTCGCGTGAGGTACAAGAACTTTATCGCAGCAGGCCTCAAAAAACATGAGGCAACACATGTAGCAGGCGTTGGCAGCGAGTTCAAGAAACGCACGAACAAACGACGCATAAGACCTGTTCGTCGTCCGCACTTGTGCGATAGATAAACAGCGCAGCGAAAGAAGAAAGAAAAATTGACAAAAACAAAACGGCCCGGCCACCTGAACCCAGAAAGGTGGCCTCGAAGCCTCCTAACAAAAGAAAAAGAATTGCTGTTAGGGCAATTTTGGCAGCGGTGGGATTCGAACCCACGCCCCCGGAGAGACTGGTGCCTAAAACCAGCGCCTTAGACCACTCGGCCACGCTACCGACGGAAGCAGAGGTCTATACGTACCCGACAGTTCACTGCATTGCAGCTGCGTACGTGATGACGCTTGCACACGTGTCGCAAACCGGTGCGCGACAACACATCCTGCATACCGAGGACGATGCCTCGCGAACACACAACCCCCGCGCCGTATGTACCGGAAAACACTGTAGTGCGCTGCCGCCAGAGGTACGACAGAAACAGACGGACTTGAAATAATGCTTATTCATTCAATTATTATGAAAGTGAATGGGAAACCTATCATTAATTACACCGGGTTCATTTCGCAATTGCCTTTAAGTAAGCCGAAATTCTGTAAGAAGAAGAGTAGGTAAACGGAACTAACTCGACTTCATATATTCTGAGCGCAGTGCTCTGAGGAAGGCTTGTCATTTCGAGGAAAGACAGCGCGGCAGCAGCACACATTATCTTCTCAAAAGAAAGGACACCATGAAGAAAAAAATGTTGTATAATAATTACAATACAAAGGTATGTTATATATTTTTGTACTGTAATTAAAAATATCAGCTATTTCTTCTCATGGGAACAAAAGGAAGATATTGGAGTTTGCAGCTATCACAAAAAGCTAAATAGCAAGTTGATTTAGAACAAATTTTATCGTTTTGATTGGCGGAATATACCAAAATAGTGCGATGATTTTCTCTTCTATTTTTTTTATTTATGTTGTGATAACGAACGTCATTATCGTGATTTGATGGAATTGATAAACACCGCCGTGTATTATTTTCTTTTGAAAGTTCTTTGCTTTGTCGTCCAGTGCACTGAATTTGATCAGCTTCGTCGATAAACAATACGGAGAAACTATGTCGACGACGGAGCACTAGCTGCGATTTCAGGTTTTGCTGTAAAATTTTTAAGCAAAGATGTTTTAAATATTGGTAATTTTCATATATAAAACTGGTGCATTAAACATTAGTTTCTGTAACTAAGCGTTGAAAGAAAGCTTGTGAGTTCGCAAATACCACGCACTTATCGAACATAAAGCGAGTAAATAAGCTTTCATAAGCATCTTTAAAAACGATAACAGATTGGGAGGTGGACTATTTCTAAACAACACGGTGAATAATGATAAGTTCCTGTAAAACTTTAAGTGGCACATTAAATCTATCACACATCATTACTAACAGAAACGAGTGACTTTGCTGCAAAAGTATGCATTCTCGAATAATTGGCTGCCTTGGTTTTCTTTATGTTGCACTTCATTGTAACTTAGGGCTCAGTCCACGAAGCTTCCCTTTTTAAAATACTTTTTGAACGACAGGTTTCTTCAATGATATCTAGAAAACCAAGAGGAGCTGGAATCTTGTTCGTAGGAACAAGGCAACTTAATAGAAAAGATTACAACGATTAAAAGGAAAACCCCGGCCGCGACAAGTTGTTTACTGTAGCGTTTCCATTTGTGAAAGGCATTGGTTGCAATTAGCTGTATGATGTGGCCAACGTTCGCCCGAGGACGAGCCGGAAGTCTCAGCGGCGCCCCCGTTGGCAATAGTCCAGGTACGAACGACCGCGTTCTCGTTTAGCAGCTGCTGGCGAGTTGCCGCGACACCTCCGCCTTCTTTTTCTTTTCGTGACAACTTGTTCCAGGGGCGCTTATCGTTCTACGCTGCATGTTTTCCTCTTTATACGAGCTCTTCTCCTCGAAACCTGCCTTTGGCAGTCGAAGACGCTCGTAGACACTTGAAAGCATGCGTAGCACAAATACAGTAAGGAGCTCCTGTCAATGACAAGCGACAGATAATAATTGAGTTTGGACGTCTCCATGTGTACTGACTTTTAAATGTGAAGCATTTCTTAGCGAACTTCGGCTACTTTGAGCGTATCTATCTATCTATCTATCTATCTATCTATCTATCTATCTATCTATCTATCTATCTATCTATCTATCTATCTATCTATCTATCTATCTATCTTATCTATCTATCTATCTATCTATCTATCTATCTATCTATCTATCTATCTATCTATCTATCTATCTATCTATCTATCTATCTATCTATCTATATAGCCGATTACGTTTGGGTGCTCTCGTGGTCACCCCAATTACTCGGCGTGACCCAAAATTAGCATGAGAGGGTAAGACGGTTTGACGAATGCGACTCGCTTGTCAAGACATAAATAAATTCCGCTACATAAATAAATTCCGCTAGATAAATAAATTCCGCTACAAACAATAATAATAAGGATAACTATAGTCACAATCCCGTCGCGCGCGTCGTCAAACACTTCCCGCCAGACAGTGGCACATACTCACGGGCTGGTATGTGCCGCTGGTATGCGGGTATGCGCCACAGGTGACTGATACTTGGTATCTGCTCAGGAACGACGAGAACTCACATTGGGCGATTTTGACGCGCGAGTGTTAAGAAAAACCCGACGTCGGTAGCGTCGACCCGACGAGTCCCAGCTGGAATTGAACACAAGCATTCTGAGTGTCGATGAAGCATTTTACCACCGAGCTGTGCTAGGTGTCAGAACTATACTTTTCAAATAGACGCTAATCTTCGTGAAACTTTATTAGTGGTTTCAGTGCTGCCTACCCAAGTTTATAAACATTACGTATGTACTATTCTGATACATCCGTCACGGCGGGTTCACGTCAGATGTGGTTAGTTGCCATGCCCTTAAGTTTAATTACGTGGCAGTGTCCAGGGCAAGCATCTTCGCGAGCATCAGCGCCTCATATCAGCCTTAGGTGTTGCTAATACGCATGTTCGAGTTGGCATCGTTGCGCAAGTGCAAACAACTGGTTATTTAAGCATCTACAACTTTTCTACAATATTGCTACGGAGAGGAAGAAAAGGAAGAGGTGCGACTGACAGGCGCGCGACTGGGCCAATCAGCCATTGTGTCTCTTGCCTGTAGTTTTTACTCTGCAAATACATCTCGCTCAGAAGCAACCAACCTCGTAACATATTGGTGAGAGGTGCTGGGTAACCATCAGGCAACGGAGCTCCGCAGCGGACGTCGCATCGCCCTTCCAGCCATGGCCAATGCTCAGCCCTCCGCGTCAACGTCAGCGTCTCCGACGAACATGGCGTCGCAACCGTACGTTTTCACGCCTCTCAAGGATCCCGGTACATTCTGCGGAACCGATGGCGTCGACGTTGACGATTGGCTGGCCATGTTTGAACGAGTGAGTGTGCCGAACAGATGGGATCCCACACTTCAGTTGGCTAATGTGCTGTTCTATTTGAGAGGCACGGCCAAGGTGTGGTATGAGAACAATGAAGAAGAACTCACAAGCTGGGACCAATGCAAAGCAAAGATGCGGGAGGTGTTTGGCAAAACCGCCAGTCGGAAGATCGCCGCCAAAAAGGAATTGGCCTGCCGTGCCCAATCCCCTACGGAGTCATACCTCGCTTACATTCAAGACGTGCTGGCCCTCTGCCGAAAGGCCGAAAGCGACATGACAGAAGGTGACAAGGTGGGACATGTTCTGAAAGGGATTGCCGACGACGCGTTCAATCTCCTGATGTGCAAGGGCTGTTCCACCGTAGACGCGATCATCAAAGAGTGTCGTCAGTTCGAGCAAGTGAAAAGTCGCCGCATTCTACAAACATTCGCTCGACTCCCAAACACCGCTGCAACATCTACTTGCGAGGACCAGTCAACACCACAACGTGCATCGCCGCCGGGAGACCTTACACGCATTGTTCGTCGTGAACTGGAAGCTATGGCGCCCTCGGCGTTCTATTCGCGCAGTACCGATGCCACTCCTGTTACTGTTCCTCTTGTTCAAGCCATCGTGCGCCGGGAGCTTGAAAACATCGGAGTGCATTCCGTGTGCCATGTCACCGCGCCTAGAGTCAGCGAACGCCCTTTCGTGATGCCCTTCTCCGACCGACGGTCTTCTCCACGTACTCGCAACCCGGCTGAGTGGCGAACTGCAGATGACCGCCCTATATGTTTCAACTGCCACCGCGTTGGACATATTGCCCGTTACTGCCGCAACACATGGTCCTCGGCACATCGCGCAACGACCAATATGACCCGTTTCGACGATACCGCCCGCACCTTTCCACCTGCCGAAGAGCCCAATGCCATTGACCATTCTCGGAACACTTGGTACAGCCGCTCGCCTTCACCACGTGGGCACCAGTCTCGATCGCCGCAAACACGTCGCCCATCGTCCCGTTCGCCGCAGCCACGGCGCTTCTCGTCCCCCGTGGCTTCCGGCCGCGTTGTCTCGGAAAACTGAGAAATGCAGCCCCCGGAGGTGGTGCTGCATTGACGACTTCCGCAGCAAATCCTCTTTCCGTTCCCACCAGACGAAGTGTAATAGACGTTAAAGTAGACGGCGAACCTGTACAAGCACTTGTCGACACCGGCGCAAGCATTTCGGTCATGAGTTCAAGCCTACGCACACGTTTAAAGAAAGTTCTGACACCAGCGGCTGCACAAATGCTCCGTGTGGCCGATGGCGGCACGCCGATGGTTCTCGGTCTGTGCACTGCCCGCTTACGTATAAAGGACCACACTACTTCTGTCATTTTAGCCGTGATTGACCACTGCCCTTATGACATTATCCTAGGCCTGGACTTCTTGTCGAATCATTCTGCTCTGATCGATTGTGCTACAGGCGTTCTTCAGCTAGAGTTGCCTCAGATAGTCGCTGACCCCCCCACTGCCCCGCCGCGCCTGTGCTCTCTTCAGGATGTGCGGCTGTCAGCTCAGGCAGCCACCTTCGTCGTTTTGACCGCACAGCCCCAAGTTCCCGATGGTCAATATGTCCTCCTTCCTCTCGCCGACGTCCTCTTGAGCCGCAACATTGCCATTCCCCATACGCTTGTGACTGTTACTGACAATTGTACCTCGCTTCCACTTCTCAATTTCAGCTTGTGCCCTCAAGTGCTTCCTCGTGGCATGTTCTTGGCCAGCGTATCTAATGCTGACGAATTCGAAATAGCAGCGCTCACCACCGAGATTGATTTACTTCAGTCTCCAGTAGCGAACAGCACCTGTTCTCGGCCAGATCGTTTCTCGAAGATGATTGCACCCGACCTCAACCCTGCGCAAGCCAATGACATCCATCGCCTTCTCGCGTCATATACCGACATTTTTTCTTTCGACGACAGACCTCTAGGGCAAACATCCACTGTTCAGCACCGTATAAATACTGGTGACGCCAGTCCTATTCGCCGACGCCCCTATCGTGTCTCCCCCACTGAGCGTAGAGTTATCCAAGCAGAAGTGGACAAAATGCTCAACAAAGGTGTCATAGAACCATCAAGTAGTCCTTGGGCCTCCCCTGTCGTCCTTGTGAAGAAAAAAGATGGTACCTGGCGCTTCTGCGTTGACTATCGCCACCTAAACAAGATCACACGAAAAGACGTGTACCCGCTACCACGCATCGATGACGCGTTGGACTGCCTACACGGGGCTACATACTTCTCGTCTATAGATCTCCGGTCCGGCTACTGGCAGATTTCTGTCGATGAAATGGACCGCGAGAAGACGGCCTTCATTACACCAGATGGTTTATACCAGTTTAAGGTCATGCCTTTTGGACTATGTAACGCCCCTGCCACATTCGAACGAATGATGGACTCTCTCCTGCGTGGTTACAAGTGGTCTACTTGTCTTTGTTACCTAGACGATGTGATAGTCTTTTCATCTACTTTCGATAGCCACCTGACCCGTCTCGCTGCAATTCTCGCAGTCTTCAGAACAGCTGGGCTACAACTCAATTCCAAGAAGTGTCAATTTGGTCACCGTCAGATTGCCATTCTGGGCCATATTGTAAACGCCGATGGTGTCCAACCAGATCCCGAAAAGATCCGCGTCGTCCGTAGCTTTCCAGTGCCCCGTTCTACATCCGACGTCCGTAGCTTCGTCGGCTTATGTTCCTACTTTCGCCGTTTTGTGAAAAACTTCGCTGACGTTGCCCGGCCACTGACAGATTTGCTGAAGAAGGATACCACATTCTCATGGGGCCCTGAGCAGGCTCAAGCGTTCGCCGCTCTCATCGGCTACCTAACTACGCCCCCCATACTTGCCCACTTTAATCCTTCTGCTGCCACAGAGGTTCGCACCGACGCCAGTGGCCACGGTATCGGCGCAGTTCTCGCTCAGCGGCACCACGGTAGACAGTGCGTGATAGCTTACGCCAGTCGCCTGCTTTCTCCCCAGGAGATGAATTATTCCATCACCGAGAGAGAGTGTCTAGCTTTAGTTTGGGCCGTCGCCAAGTTTCGGCCATATTTATATGGTCGCATTTTCACTGTCGTTACGGACCACCACGCCCTCTGTTGGCTGACTTCTCTGAAGGACCCGACTGGACGTCTGGCTCGCTGGGCTCTGAGGCTTCAGGAATTTTCGTTTAGCGTCAGCTACAAGTCTGGCCGTTTGCACAAGGACGCAGACTGTCTTTCTCGATATCCGGTAGATCCTCCTGATCCCGTTGCGCCTGACCTGGAGAGCAGAGTAATGGCGTTTACAGACGTCAGCGATATGCGCATCGAACAACAACGGGATGAGTCATTGCGCACTATCATCGACGCCATCCAGTCTGACAGCCATGACGCTGAATCCCGTATGTTCGTGCTGCATGACGGCATCCTCTACCGCCGCAACGTCACCACTGAAGGCCCTGAGCTTCTGCTTGTCATCCCTCGTCATCTACGGCCTGCCATACTTCAACAACTTCACGACGCACCAACAGCGGGACACCTCGGCGTTTCCCGCACATACGACCGCGTGCGACGTCGATTTTTCTGGCCTGGATTGTACCGCAGCGTACGTCGATATGTCGCCACTTGCGACCTCTGCCAGCGCCGGAAAAGACCTTCTTTGCTGCCAGCTGGATATCTTCACCCAATTGAAGTCCCCTCTGAACCATTTCATCGCGTGGGACTCGACCTTCTTGGCCCTTTTCCGACGACGACACTAGGAAATAAATGGATTGCCGTCGCCACAGATTATGCGACCCGTTACGCGATAACAAAGGCCATGCCAACCAGTTGCGCCACTGACGTCGCGGATTTTCTTCTTCATGACGTCATCTTACACCATGGTGCACCCCGACAGCTGCTTACGGACCGCGGCCGCTCTTTCCTGTCCAAAGTTGTCGATGACCTCCTTCGATCGTGTGCTACAGCCCATAAGCTATCTACCGCCTACCACCCACAAACTAATGGCCTAACTGAACGTCTCAACCGCACGCTCACAGAGATGCTTTCGATGTACGTCTCCGATGATCATCGAGACTGGGATACAACGTTGGCCTATGTGACCTTCGCATATAACTCCTCTCGACATGACACTGCGGGATTCTCGCCTTTTTATCTTTTATATGGTCGCGACCCCATATTGCCATTTGAAACCACCTTGCCTCTCGTGCCATCTCCTTCCGAGTACGCGCGCGAAGCCATTGATCGGGCTCACATGGCTCGTCAAGTTGCCCAGTCTCGCCTCACCAGGTCACAGGATATGCAAAAAGCCCGCTACGACCACCGGCATCGAAATATAACGTTTGCCCCAGGTGACCACGTGCTCCTCTGGTCACCGTGTCGCCGTGTAGGTCTCTCCGAAAAACTTTTGTCCCGATACGCCGGACCCTACCTAGTCTTACGTCAAGTTAGCGACGTAACCTACGAGATAGCGCCATTGCACTCCAATACGTCACCAAGTTCGTCACTAGTTGACATTGTCCATGTTTCGCGCTTGAAACCCTACTTCTGTCGCACTTCTCCGGACTCTCGCCGAGACGGCGCTCCAACGCCCGGGGGTCCTGCTACGGAGAGGAAGAAAAGGAAGAGGTGCGACTGACAGGCGCGCGACTGGGCCAATCAGCCATTGTGTCTCTTGCCTGTAGTTTTTACTCTGCAAATACATCTCGCTCAGAAGCAACCAACCTCGTAACAATATGTCATGACGTGGCGTTCAATAAAAATTGCAACATGGTCACATTTCTTCCGCATGCTTCGCATAGCGTCGAATCCCAGCTACGTGAAAGCTGCATATTTTTTTTATTATTTGAACCTATGATACTACTTCGGTACATATGAGCCTACTGGAAGTGTCTGGACTGTCATTTTGTGCTCTTACTAATTTTTTACGACGTATTTGATCTGCGAAGTGAGAAAGAATAACCAGTGCCTCCATAATGGCACCAACCTCCCCTATTTCGTCATTGGAATAAAAGAAAGTCTGCACTTGTTGTTGCAGTTGAGGTTAGATTTAGTTGATATGACGAAAGCAAGTGTAGTGTGTTTCCACGCTATACCTGTTCAAGCATTTACAAAACGAACAAAAGCTCGCAATCCACGATCTGCGTTGCCCATGGTGACCAAGTTCAGCAATACCATTCATGATAGGAAATAGAATAAGAGAAAACGTTCTCTCTGACTTGAAGCTACTTTTTTCGAAGGGTCATTGCAGCATAAAGAGCTCTTTCTGTTTTTTTACATGCTTCCTTGTGATCTTTTGCAATGATCTCCTGTTGTTCATTACGCATAAATCTGACATTCATTCAACATATGAATAACTTCGGTTCCCGCAAGGATATACATATAAAAGTAGATGCGCTTTCACATAACAACTTCGTTATTCAGCTAATGTTTCGACGGGGGCCCCGTCCTTTTCAAGGCATAATACTATTTACACATTTTCAGAAGGCGAGAAAATGTGTAAATAGCATTATGCCTTGAAAAAGACGGGGCCCCGTCGAAACGTCGGCTGAATGAACAAGTTGTTATGTGAAAGCGGATATATATATATATATATATATATATATAGCTCAGTGGTTAGAGCATCGAACGCGTTATTCGAGGTCGTAGGTTAAATTCCTGCTCACGGCTGGTTATTTTTTTATCCACTTTTCTTTCCTATTTACATTCCATTGGTTCTAATAACTTCCCCTGGGCATTCCTTGGCATTACTGTCTGTTATATCTCTTTAATATTGTGTCGAAAACACGGAAAAACGAGCCCTTTCGTGTACACTACTTTCCCTTATTTCATTGAACGAGGGTCTCGTACTGGCAGACTTGGTGTCATTAGGCTGTATACGAGGGACTATTAATCAGCTGCCCGCTCGTTATAAAGTTCACGTGCTACGTGACGCCAAACATGCGCATAAAAGAGTGTTTTCACACTCGTCGCTTGGGTTATAGATGGCGCTGACTGACACTCCTACTTCTAAATTCACATATAAACCCAGAAAAGTGGATAGAGGGAAGGCCGCTGTGGTAGCTCAGTGGTTAGAGCATCGAACGCGTTATTCAAAGGTCGTAGGTTCGATTCCTGCTCACGGCTGGTTATTTTTTCACCCACTTTTATTTCTTCCTATTTACATTCCATTGGTTCTAATAACTTCCCCTGTACATTACTTGGCATTACTGTCTGTTACATCTCATTATATTGTGTCAAAACACGGAAAAACGAGCCCTTAGGTATACACTTCTTTCCACCATATATATATAAATATATATATATATATATACACTGCATCGATCGCTGACATTACGCCCACTTCCTGCCGGAGCACGCAACAACTCTAGGGCGGAGTACGTAGACACGTTGGACTGTGAGCTACGTTTATCACTGGGCGCTAGCCATTAGATATTCAAGCTGTCACTCGAATGCACTGAAACTCTTCGGTAAATCTTGCAAGCTCTATGCCATGCAACTAAAATAACTTCTGCGAAAACGACGCGAAAAGTTGTGACTCGCAGTTTTAGGTGTAGGTGACATTTCTCCAAAACATGCGTAGAGGTTCCTAAAGGTAAAGGGAAGAAATAAGCGCGGCGTCTTCACTGTCCCTCTGTATGGAGGGCACCTCCAAAACATGCGGCTGGCAATATTGAAAGTGGCTTGGGAAAGAATAAAAGGTTATCATTAACCTGTTTGTAACAAAAAGCTACGAATAAATTTCACGTCGACTTCTCGGGGGAAAAAATATAAAGCTTCACAACTGCCGAAAAAGTTTTCTTAGACCAGATTATAGCCTCGCGAATTCAGAGATAAGCTTTTTTTTTTCTTTTCGTGCTTTCTTGCGTTATGCTTCTTGCGTTCTGCTTGGGACATATTCTGAATCTGTACCTTTCAGCAATCAAACCAAGATGCCAGTGTGTAAAAAATGAAACGACGTGCACTACGCTTTCTGTAAACACCGCATGGCAATAAAACACCTATTAGATTCTCTTCCGCGTTAACTACAACTGAACGTCACCGACAACCGGCAGTTTTTATATCCGGGGTGAAACCCACATGCTTTATCCGAGCACCTTGCGGGCTGCGTGCGTTGTATAATCAGCAGCGACTCACCTTCACCTGAAACCTGAAACACATATACTGACAGATTATTATAGAGGACCAACAGAATACAATGCAAAAAAAACAAGCCAAAGAAACAAACTTTCCATGCATGTCATCGTAGTGCATTAGTTCTCAATGTTATTGTGTCTCACAAATAAAACGAGCACTTAAATTTACGCTTCTTTCCTTCACATACCCTTCTGTTTGGTGTGATATTGAAGATGAGCAATCAATATAGACGTTGTATGCAACCGCGTTCAGCTTATATAGTGTTTTTCATCCGAAGCCTATTTTACGTACGTATTGCAGAATATTAACTGCAACAATGGGGTAACGCATGAAATTTATGGCTTATCATCGAGGGGAATACATAATAAAAAACAAGAACAAAGACGCCGACCAATAATGAATTGTTTCAAAACTACAAAACGTTTCGGCTTCTGTATGCGTAATCCTCGGACACCGAAAAGTGGCTAAGTGAGGCGAGCTTATGTCCATTTTAGTACATGGCCGAGGGACATTACGTTACCTGTTGAATGATTGTCGTAATCACTGCTAGGTGGTGGCAATAACTTTATTTAGAACTCCGGTGCATTCATGGTCTGGGCACAGCCCACCCCCGAAGAAGACCGGGGGCCCCGTCTCCTCGCAACCCTACTGGCTCTGCAGAGCCCACAGTTATCTTAAAGCATAGCGGTTTTTTTCGTAGTCTGAGTATCAAGTGATTTCGATACTGGTGTGGGCGCCAGCTTCTTAAAGGCGCGGTACTGCGAGGTAGTTGGTACGAATCTATAGTTAAAAAGTTACAGCTTTGTTGCAAAGGCGAAACAATGAGCGTGATAGCAACAAGTTGGAAGGTCACGCGCAGAATGGCAAGCAGATGGAAACGTGCTCCGCGTTTCTCACGCACAAAGGACGCAGGAAACGTACTCAGAGGTACAGATTAACGCGAATAAGCGCCTCAGTTGTTACTTTGTTGTGTCTGAAAAGCGGGCTCTTTTCGCAAACGGAGGCTATGCAACGATTGCAGTGACCTTTGTGCGCCCAGTAACTACAACAGAATCACTCCGACAGAGTTCAAAGGCTAGCCAAGACGTGCGATTTTCCCCACTGCAAGATAAGGGCACGTGGTCGACCGTACACCCCCTTATTCTCTACGCGGGCCAAAGTACGCATGAGAGATGATAGCCGCCATGTGCTCACTGCGCCATCTTTCTGATAAAGCTGAAAACATGCTAGTCCCCCCCCCCCCCCCCCCCCCGAGATTCCCGCTAACAGCATTAAGTGGCAGATATGAATACCTTGCCGTTTCAACGTTCAAGGAGGTACCCCTCGGAGGCTCAGTGGTTAACGCCACGCATTGACTACGCGGATGTCCCACGTTCTATTCCGCGCACCAGAGTCTTTTTCCTGATATTTTTTTCTTTCTTGTATTTTCATATATAGAGATACGCGTATCATATACGGTGCATGACGCCGACGCCGACGCCGGCGGCGAAAACTAGCCGAGAGTGTCCGTATAATTGCTATCGCAATAAAACAGCCGAAGTAAACACGGCTGACATGCACACACGACTCCTGTTGCCATGGGTACTTACGACCGACCAGCTTCTTTTTCTGTGATTTCACCTGCCTTGGCTGCAGTCAACCACACGATAACAAATTGCCGCAGCTTCCGCAACTTTGTTGAAGACAATATTTTTTTCTGATGCAATTCAATCAATATTTCCGCCGTATATTATTATTTCCGCTACAAACAATAATAATAAGGATAACTATAGTCACAATCTATTCAGTAGCCCCACTAAGAATTTCACAGGACACACGAAAGCTTCGAGCTTATCAAGGAAGCGGCGCTACGAGAGCAAGAGATGAAAAATAAAGGCAACTTGCTACCCTGCACATCAGTGTGGAAATGGAGGCTAGAAAAAGGACAGAGACAGAAAAATTTAGATTATTGGATATTGGATCTAAAGATGAAAGCACTCGTATACCATAAAAATGGTGGCGTTATGCATTAAATGTTGAATGGTTGTTGACGAGGAATGGATATTACCGAGCAATAAAAATGCAGCTCAAGACGGCACGGATAGCTTCATAATGATCGTATAATTAAATATTACGACGAAGTATATGAACGTTGTCACCACTTGCAATCCAAAACGAAATAAAAAAAACACGCCGTTGCTTTCAGTATATTTCAGTCTTATCTGAAACAACAGCATAATATGTGACTAATGATGCGAAGGTAAACAAAATATTGTAACTCCGAAAATAAAACAAACCTGCAAATTACTCAAGCCCGTGTGCAACGGCGAATGAGTTTGAAATATGAGTATTTATTTTCGAAACTCTCATATCCGTTCAACAAACGTACGAATGGTATTGCAGGTGCTTATTGATAACATGAACTTTGCGCTAGTGCAATCGCTACACGCGGGTTTCGCAAATGAGACGTCGAGTAAGCAATACTTCATCGTCCCCGTTTCCGTATATCTTTAGTGATGCATGACACTTCCTTTGAGATATTACGAGAAATGCATGTTTAGCAATATGGAGTGCTTTCAGATCGCTTTAGTGCTCCTTAAGCTCCTCTCGTATATTGAATGTACAAGTTCATTTCGATGAATAATGAAAGTAAGACAGTCGTGCAACGATACAATGAACCACACGCATATGCTGATCATTTACTGAAACGTTTTTCTGATTACAGATGAACACTGCAATGTCTCTCGCTGGGGACCTGAATTCTGAATGCGTAGATTTTTAAAGCTCAATTCAATTCGTGTTTCTTTTGTAATGTTTCACTTGATTGATGTATTGTGTGACACGCGGAAAAGCGATGTGCTATTTCCGTAGTGAAGGAATTGAGCATATATAATTGTGACAGAGCGTGTCAGTGGCTCAAAAACGCAGCAGAAGTACAGTGTGCAATATGGCTTCAAACACATCGCATCTGAAGATCACCTTCACGCAGGTAAAATTGCGCTGACCTCTGGTTAGCCCTTTTTTAGTACGCTTGAATACGCCGCAATAGTAGAACTGCAACAGGCGTATTAAGAACCGTCATTCCTTTTCTGCCTAACATGTGATGTTTTCCCATTCGTAATATTCATTTAATATTTGTACCAGATAAAGCGATAGCAAGTTTTACATGCGGAGGTCCAAAGTCGGTTTAACAGAAGTATGTCTAAACATTTGTATAATGAAGCATACTTAATTGATGATTTTTTTCGGCTTGTGGGTTTTCTTCTTTTTCCAAAGACTTTGGTTTATGCAAACTTGAGTCAGCCAAGTCTAGACGTTCCATGAACAGGTCACATAACTCAGCTGTTTTTCTTGCCCTTGAAATAACTTCGAGTTGTTTTACGTTTTTTTAAATTAATTTGACATTTGGACAAAAACTGTCTTTCAGAGTTTTATTTTTATGTTGTCTACTTCAAGCGAGAATTATGATGAACTGTCTGTAAACTTCTTAGATACGCACAACGTTGTTCTAAGACACAAAACACGCAAGTTCAGGAGAAAACAAGGCGGCCCTATGTTCGTTTCTGCGATTTTCAATAGTTAATTATTATTAGATTGTGACTAAAGATATAGCCTTATATAGATCAGTAGGTTTCTGGTTTCGGATAAAAATAATCAAGCCGCATGCACAAAATACGTGGGCGATTTGTTACAGTTACATTGATTCTGAGAAAACGAAAATTTCAGGTGTGACATGGGCGCCGGAGTGTGGCGCGCCGAAAAACTGGTGGTGGCGGTAAAAAAAAAAAACCAAACCATTGAGTGGTTACAGGGAAGTGATTGGGCTGGGGCTGCATTGCCCTCCTTCTCACACAGCACAAGGTGGAACCGCCATTGTGGGGCTCTATTCGCAAGCAACCCAGCCGCATCCGTTTATCCAGGACCTGCTGAACCTTGGGGTCCTGACAACAGAACAAGGCCGCGTCCCAGTCTTCTCTTATGTGGGTTTAGGACAGATAGATGAGTTCTATTTACACGCGCCGTTTTTGTGAGAGGTGTCGGCCACCTCTTTAAGGGAATGGTGCGTGCTATCAAAGTACGGATATCAGTGCTTTAGCATCTCCAGAAACAGTATACAGTGTTGGTGAAAAATTTAAAAAAGAGACGTTCATCACCGCGATTCAGGCCTTGAGACGGGTCCAAATAGCGCTGGTGCTTCTTCTTGTAGTAAGTAGTGATGTCTTTGAGTGAAAAAGCTGAATGATTTGATTTAGACGAGGCTTTGAAAGACAGGAAGACAGCCCGAAAATGGAGCACGCGTGTGACTGGGCCAGCCTGATTGTTTCCCTGGAGGCCCTAGTGACTGGTGGTTCAAATTAAATCCCTCTGTAGCAATATTACTGCGTTCCTTTCCTCAAGTTTTGTTATCACCCCATGACAGTATACGTTCAGCGCAAACCACACCTACAATGTTCGAAAAGCTTCGAGGCTGTAGTAGATTGTTTTGCGAAGATTACGCCCACTTCATGAATACTACAGATTATTCTGGAACCTACGTCACCGCTAGCGAGAATGCTAGAACATTCGATGGCAAGGGTAAATGCCGACGCACTTTCCCACTTGCCAGTTGACGGATGACCTACTCTCTGCTCACCGCTATCAGTGCCAGTGCCTTGCTGCAATCTAACTTAGCTTTTACGTGGCCACTTGTTCGGCCCGAATAAACAGTTTATTCTTCGACCTGCAGTCTGCTTCCTTCATCCACGTGACGACCCTGTGACAATATGCAGAGCAACAAAGTTAAATGAGCGCTGGTTGTCCACACTTGATAGATTGTTAAAGGGGTCTAACGTCTCAAAGCCACCGTATGGCCATGAGAGACGCCGCAGTGGAGGCTCCGTAAATTCAGACCAACTGGGGTTCCTTAACGTGCAGCCAGATCTGGGCACACGAGCCAACAGCATTTCCACCTCCATCGAAAATGCAGTAGCCGCTGCCGCGATTTGATCCCGCAATTTTCGGGTTAGAAGCCATGTACTTTAACCACTAGACCACCGCGATGCGGCGATTGTCCACTCTAGCAGCGTACACTAACGTGCACATCGGATTTCAGGTCGGTTCAAGTTACGTGTGGTGTATGACGCACATCGCTCCTCGCGAGTTACGCCATGACCACTCGTGACACTAACAGTTACACGCGTTTGTTTACAAAAAAATGGTTGACAATTGAAAGCACTATATGGGAGATCGCTAAGCTCTCAATGAAGGAGGGCAGTTTTATTGTACATATAACTTGTATACAAACAAACAAAACATGTAAGAACAGTGTATACATTTTACAAAGGAGCACCCAAACCAATTTATCTCTGTGTATTCGATTGTTACAAGTTAATGAAACAACTAAATAGATCGAATGGTTCACAAGAGAACTTCAAGCATGCATGTGTAATATATTGGGCGCTTTGTGTAACAATTGGATATTCCTCTTGTACCTTCTATACTCTGAAGAAACGCATGTGTCATCGTCGAAGCAAAGCCTCTTCACGGTGTTGCCAACTGTTCACCGATGTAAATGCACCCAATGAGGCGTATTTTCTTTAGTGCAATATAGGCGTCTTTGTGAGGCTAGCGGCAAAGTTTCGCTACACAGCGTCGCCGCCACAATAAATACAAAGTGACTGTAAAGACCAGTCTTGTGAACAGCCCATGTTCTATTTTCACGCGGGTTGTACGAAAGCCAAAGAGGCGTTGCACTATGTGCCAGATGCCTTTCGCCACCGAGCACTCGAACATAACATGATGTGCCGTCTCCTTTCTGCCGCAGTTGCGACACTGGTCCTTTGAAACGACTATACCCATTGTGTTAACTTCTTACGCGTGGATCATGCCCCTAATCTTTTAAAACAGTCAACCTAGCGTACTTTATACGGCATGCCACGCCGTCGTTTCCAATTCATCATTCTAATTTTTTTTAGATGCGAAGCAGCTTTTCGACTAGCCTGTGTGACGCTGTCCCTCCGTACAACCCCACTGCACATACTCGCATCTTGTGCCATGCTTGCCTCTCGTGCCGCCCCACGTAAACACCCTGTAGCGTCATCATCATCGCCATTCATCATCATCGTCATTTTTCTAGCCACCGCGCTGCGCCTCTCGGGCAGCTCATGCCACAGCTCGAGGCGCGAGCTGGGTAGATTGTGCCATAGCCTCCTATATTTTTTTGTGCCCGCGCATTAGCGCTAAATACATACGCGCCATCCGTCCCTTATAGTTTTGGCGCTCGCCGCCAGATGCCGCACCGATCCCATAATAACAGCAGACGACGCGGCCTATGCACGCTTGCGTTTATGACGGTCTAGAAACCGTCTACATTGCATTGGATTATGCGTATACGTTAAGAAGTGCGCACACACCAAATTTTTAACACAAGCACTGTATGCAGAATGCAATGTGAGCTTTGTTATTTGATTTCGCGCTCAAAGCTTGAGCACTTTTCGAGACAATGGTTTGACATGAAAATCTTTTGCCAAGTCGTGTTTGTCAGTCACACTCGTCGCGAAGTTCAGAAAAAGTGGGCGGAGAAACTTCACGAGCACAACCTCCAAAAGTTTTTTATGATGTCCCGGGGTCGAGCACTTGAGTTTGTCACGTTTCTGTAGTATTTGCGCGGCGTTGTCAACGGCAGCCTTCAGTGGCTGATGCATCTTTCTCGCTCTTGCGAGGAAAACTTCCGCGTAATTCTTTAGAGAATTTAGAACCATTACGAGCTCAGTTGACGGATACAGGAGTACACCTGGGTGGATATCTCCACATTCAATCAGAACATGCTCCGCCGTTTCCTTATCTTTCCCGCAGCATGTGCATTGTTCTTCTTCTTTACTGAATCTTGCTTTATAACTACGCGTTCTAAGGCAACCCGATCTCGCTTCAAACAGTAAAGCGCTTCCCCTTGAATTATCGTAAAATGCCTCCCTCCTTATTTCATTTTTGCCCTTTCGGTAGTTACTCAAAGCCGGTTTTTTCTCCATAGCTGCCATCCATTCTCTCGTTTTGCGCCTCGGCGCTCCGCCAGGAGCGCTCGCATCCCATAATAGCTCGGGGGACGGCGCTGAGGGACCGACCGCTCGGGCACAAAGTTATAGAGGAGGCTATGATTGTGCTCACGCACCTGGCGGTTTGGACACTGCTACGCCGCCGCTCCGCTTCGACAATTACCTTTGATAATAAAGCGGCGAGACAAGGACACGACCGCGTTGGCCGCCGTCCCGTCTTCCTCTCTCGCTACATTGGTGACCCGGAGAACACGTCCTTCGCCTAGCGGCCCGCTGCCATGCTTCCGCAACTCTGTTCTCCAGTTCCGCCGTTTCACCCGGTCTACCCCAGAGCGAGGTTTAGGCGGCTCGATGCCATTGTCGCAGTCATTGACATCAAGGCACAGGCGATGATGCACGCTGTCCTGCTGGACGCCCTCCCGGTTGAGCTGCGTCATCTAGCCACTGAGTCTTCCTCCAGCCCGCGACCCTTCGGCGGCCTCTGCGCTGTGGTGCTCGCCTGCTACGGTGAAACCTACCGCCCTCTTCCGGAGAGCCACGAGTTTCAGGTTTTCCCTCCGCACCAGCGAGCGCTACCACACGGCTCACAGCACTACCTTGACAAAGACCTCACTTCCCCGTCTACGACTCCTTCTGCCTTGGATTCGCCTACAGGAGCATTCATTCCGGCGTCCGACCAACAGGCGAGGTAGAAAACGCACCTGCTTCGATCGATCTTCCTTCCAAACCCTTGTGTGAAAGTTCATCACGCGTGCCTGCGACCCACACGTCGTCCCCGACTTCGGTTGCCTGCGACGGCTCGGAACCGTCAGACTCTACGACCGCTACCTTGCGGCAGGCTCTAGAATATGACACGGACATCACACAGGCCACTGTTCACCCCTTACTCGCGGAGGTATCGCCGTCGAAAATGTCCGACCAACGCGACCTAGCATTGACTTCGACGCTTTGTGCGATTTGCTAGAAGCGACCAGCATCGCCCACAGAGTTTCGCGCAGCTGAAGTTCGAGCCGCTCAACCACTACGGCCGAACTTCCGAGACGCTGCCATCATGACTGATGCACCTGCGGACGACGTTCCTGGTTCGCCTACCCCACAGCAGCCCGCACATACCACGCGTGCGGCGGAGACAGATATTCCGCATACTGACCTGAGCACCAACCCTCTTTCGCCGAGTTCCAAAGGTACTTTCACGATCCCAGATCCGCCAGCTGCGTCTCATCCAGAGTTCCCACCTGCTGCGTTCCCCGACATCACTCCTCTGGGGTTGTCGACTGCGAACGCTAACCAGCAGGACTTCACCTTGAATGCAGGCATGGGCTTCAACACAGCGCAAGGGTCTTCTGCATACCCGACGCTCTTATCTACCACGTGCCGCACACCTCATCACTACTCTCACTGAGCGCGGCATGGTTCTTTGACTACGACGTTTCCGCATTCGTTTTCTCGTATACCCTTGCCACCACGCCAGCTGCAATAAAACGCTGAGGCCAGTTTTTTGCCACCACCAACGTCTGCACCCACCCACAACTGCATCTGCGGACACCTCTGTTGGCCCCGCTCACTCGCGAGACCCGGTGTGCTACCTAAAGGCTCCATCAAGTCGTCGTGCTGCCCACCTGTGTACGAACACAGCGTACTTTCCGCCAGATTTACGTCCGCTGCGTTTCTCCCAGAGGCACCCGCCAGAGTTACTGGCTCCCGATAGACCATTACCGTTGACGACGTGGACTGCCTCCGGACACTTTGACTCGCACCGCGAGCCTTCTTGTATATATGCCTCCATCGTTTTAGGGGCGAAGCTCCTTATAGCGGCACCCGTTCGTCCCTCGTAGCCACTGTAGTGTGTAACAAGTATAACATTTTGACCTCTAAGGTGTTGCCGGTGAGAGATTTCTGTGCGTTGTTGAACAATAAAAAATTCGCAGCATGCGCGTTACCTAAAAGCCGAATTCTCCTCTCTCTCATTCCCCCTTAGCAGCCATTGGCATGTACATTGAGCACTATCTGACGAGAAAGGGTTGCTACGTTATACTCGCTGGGCGTAACCTCCTTGGTTTTAGAAAGGTTTAGCGAGCGTTGGACCGCAGTGCCACGAATACAGTGAACTAGTATGTACCATGAACTCGTGGTTGTTAAAGGTGGGAAGTAGACACGAAGCGCAAGCTGTAAGAAAGTGTGCCTGTGCCTCCTCTCGTTCAGTACTTGGAATGTCCGCTGGATGGCGGTGCTTCTATATTAGGAATATATTGTTACGGAAAGGAAGAGGCGCCGTAACGACGAGGCTGGGGATTAGATATATTCAAAACCAGCGGTAATGGCGTGCCCGGTTCATTAGCGATCGAGCGGAGACAACTCTCTGTCTTCCTCGTCAGGCACACACGCGCGTCGCCCACTAGAATGTCAATATACATGCATGTAGCATAACCCCCGGTGGCGCAAGCGCCATCTCGGCGCATTCAGATGTCAACGTCACTAGGAGAGTTGTAGGGCTTCAAGCGCGCAACATGTACAATATCGGTAGCCTGTTGGGCACATGAAGGCAACGAGGTGGCAGGACCAATTTCATATGTTACAGGAGTAACCACACGAAGGACTCGGTATGGGCCTGTGTAGCGAGTAAGCAGTTTTTCTGACAAGCCAACTTGACGGGTCGGAGACCAGAGCAGTACCAAAGAACCGGGCGGAAAGTGTACGTCGCGGTGTCGTTGGTCATACAAGCGTCGTTGCTTCTCTTGAGAGGTCAGAAGGCGAGTACGGGTGATTTCACGTGCGTGAGCGGCCCGAGTGATAGCGTCCATGGCATATTCACTGGTCGGTACTCCAGGGGATGGTATGACGGTGTCTAGAGGCAATGTTGGTTCTCGGCCAAACAGCAAAAAAATGGAGAGTAACCGGCAGTGTCATGGCGCGAAAAAAATGTGACGTACGGCAACGCGAGATCCCAGTCGTTGTGATTGGTAGAAACATACTTAGCGAGCATGTCTGAAAGAGTTCGATTTAGACGCTCCATGAGTCTATCGGTTTGCAGGTGGTATGACGTAGTCAGCTTGTGTCTCATTTTACAGAACTGCAAGATGTCGGCTATGACCTTCGACAAAAAGGTGCGGCCACGGTCTGTAAGCAACTGCCGTGGGGCTCCGTGTTGCAAAATCACGCCCTTGAGGAGGAAGTCGGTGAAATCTGTGGCGCAGCTTGTTGGGAGAGCTCGTGGGATGGCATAGCGCGTGGCGTAGTCGGTGGCCATGGCTATCCACTTGTTACCCGAGGAAAACAAGGGAAAAGGGCCAAGTAGATCCAAGCCAACGCGGAAGAACGATTCTGATGGAATATCAAGTGGTTGAAGGCGTCCGGAGGGAAGTGTCGACGGCGTTTTGCGGCGCTGACACTTCTCACAAGCCGCAACATATCTTCTGACGGAGCGTGCAAGCCCTGACCAGTAGAAGCGTCAGCGTATTCGGTCGTAAGTGCGTGACACACCAAGGTGACCAGCAGTCGGAAGGTCATGAAGTTCATGTAGAACTTCCGAGCGAAGGTGTTTCAGAATGACAAGCAGCAGAGTCGGTCCATCCGGCTCAAAACTTTGGCGGTATAATACACCCTCGTGGAGCACGAATGAGCGATCGGACTGACTGGAAGATGGTGATTCGAGGTGCTCAATGATAGCACGCAAGGACGCATCATAGCGCTGCTCGTCACCGATGCATGTCATTAGCGAAAGGGAAAAGACGCAAGGCTCGGTGTCGGTGTCATGCATAGTGCTCGAGTCAGCGACCGGGTAGCGCGACAGGCAGTCTGCGTCCTGATCTAGGCATCCGGACTTGTACGTCACCGTAAAGGTATACTCTTGGAGTCGCAGAGCCCAGTGCCCGAGCCGGCCAGTAGAATCCTTCAGTGACGTAAGCCCACATAGCGCATGATGGTCAGTTATCACAGATAAATTAGTGCTATATAAATATGGGCGGAACTTTTAGACTGCCCAAACAAGAGCAAGACATTCACGCTCCGTAATAGAATAGTTGGGCTCAGCAGCTGTGAAGAGGCGGCTAGCGTAGGTGACAACTCGGTCGTGTCCGCGTTGGCGCTGGGCTAATAGAGCTCCGAATCCGTGACCACTAGCATCGGTTCGAACTTCCGTCGGAGCGAATGGGTCAAAGTGAGCCAATATAGGTGGAGTCGTCAACAGCGTGATTAGGTGAGAAAAAGCAGCAGCTTGGTTGGTACCCCACGTAAATGTGACGTCTTTAGAAGCTCTGTGAGAGGTCGAGCGATGATTGCGAAATCTTTTACAAACCTTCTAAAATAGGAGCAAAGTCCTACAGAACTCCGGACGTCTTTGGCTGACTGGGGTACAAGAAAACTGGTGACTGCACGAATTTTCTCGGGGTCCGGCTATACACCAGAGGCGTCGACAAGGTGGCCCAACACTGTAATTTGCCGGTGTCCGAAGCGGCACTTCGACGAGTTCAATTGGAGGCCTACAGTGCGTAATATGTCGAGAATAGCTGACAAACGCTGAAGGTGGGTCTCAAATATTGGGGAATATACAACGACATCGTCAAGATAATAAAGACATGTTGACCATTTGAACCCTTGTAGCAGAGAGTCCATTATGCGCTCGAACGTGGCTGGGGCGTTGCATAGCCCAAGTGGCATAACCTTGAACTGATATAGGCCGTCTGGAGTTACAAATGCAGTCTTCTCTTGGTCTTCTTCGTCGACAGCAATCTGCCAGTAGCCGGAACGTAGGTCTATTGTGGAAAAGTACCGGGCGCCGTGGAGACAATCGAGAGCGTCATCGATGCGGGGTAAAGGGTAAACGTACTTTTTTGTGATTCTATTCAGATGACGGTAATCCACGCAGAAGCGCCACGTGCCATCTTTCTTTTTAACGAGCACAACGGGAGACGCCCAAGGGCTCGAAGAGTGTTCAATAATTCCTTTGGCTAGCATCTTGGTGACTTCTTGTTGAAATATTTTACGCTCGGTGGCAGACACCCGGTACGGTCGCCGATGAATGGGATGAAAATCACCTGTGCTAATGCGGTGCTTGACGAGTGAAGTCTGGCCGAGTGGACGGTGGTCGATGTCGAATATGTCGCGGTATGAAGCCAGTAGGCGGTACAGCGCGGTTGCCTTCTCAGGTTTGAGGTCAGGGGCGATCATGGAGCGTAAGGTCGCATCGAGGCACGTGGCATCCTGCGAGTGATGTGGGTGCTCGGGACATACGTCAGCCGTAAAACAGGTGACGTGGTCGTCAATTAAGGGCCTTAGTGTGGCAACCGAAATTCCTTGGGGTAGCACTTGTTTTATGAAACCGAAATTGATAACAGGTAAATAAGTTTGGTTAGAGGCCATGCTTACGACTGAGTGTGGGACAGTAATGTCACGCGCCAGGAGAACATCAGTAATCGGCGTCACGATATAATCACCGTCGAGCATGGGAGAGGGTGTTGCCAATTCGATGAATGTGAGATCTTTAGGCGGTATCCGGAAGAAGTCAGTGGTGCACAAGCTGTTCGAGAGATCAGGGTGAGAATCCGGGAAAAGAGGAAGTTCTAGGTAGGGAGTACCGGCGGCACGATCGACGAGGGCAGAATGCGTCGATAGGAAGTCAATGCCAAAGATTAGGTCGTGGGGGCAATTTTCAAGCACCGTAATTAAAACAGGAACATGGCGGCCGGCAATACTAACACGAGCGGTACACATTACAATGATGGCCACAGTTCCACCATCGACACGGAGGGCTTTAGTTGATGCAGGCGTGAGGACTTTTTTGAGCAGGCGACACAGATGAGCACTCATTATGGACACTTGAGCTCCGGTATCGACTAACGCCATCAAAGAAATACCGTCCACATACACCTTAATCAAGTTTGTATCAGTGGGGAGCGTCAATAGAGGATTTGGATCATTCGCAAGCGATGCAGCACTACCTCCTGGAGCTCCATGATGTAGTTTTCCGTCCGAGAGGATGCATAGTTGACCGGCGACGGATAGTGGCGTGGTTGGGGCGATGGGGAACGGCGGCGTTGAGGTGACGGCGAACGAGTAGTGGAGCGACTGCTGGTGATGTCGGAAGAAGGGTACACATGACTGGGCGAATACCGACGGGAGTCCTCGTATGGTCGATTAGAGGAAAATTGGCTCCAGTTTGAGGGCGTCCAAGTGCTGCGGCAGTAGCGGGAGATATGGCCGACTCGGTGGCAGCGGAAGCAGATCGGCTTGTCGTCTGCAGTTCTCCATTCCGCCGGATTGCGGGATCGCGGAATAAAGTGTAAGTCATGGCGTGGTGCATTTGTTGTCATTGGCCTGGAGACCGGTCGGGAGACAGAGCAGGCCACAGGAAAACCAAGCTTTGCAATTTCCTGCCTCACGACGGCTTGAATAACGGAGACCGGCGGAGGCGTTTGTGCGGCGCCATGGTCAAGCGGATGTGGAGGAAATGGTGCCGGGCTTGTCGCCTCAAGCTCCCGTCGAAATATTCGTGTCACGCTGTCCTGCATGGGTGGTGTGGCACCGAGATCGGTGCAAGTGATTGTAACAGCCGTGTTTGGTAGGCGCGTAAATTGAGGCAGAACACGGCAACTTTTGGCCATTTCGAAGTGGCGGCATTTCTTGATAGTCATATCTGCGGTCGTGACGTAAGTGTAGACGACCAAATTGACGCCGTCGTCCACGATGCCCTTAAGTATGTGGCCCACCTTGTCACTCTCTGTCATTTGTTCGTCGACTTTTCGGCACAACGCGAGCACATCCTGTATGTACGAGACATACGACTCTTTTGATGACTGCACACGAGTGGCGAGTTCTTTTCGCGCTTCCATTTGGTGACCGGACGGGTCGCCAAAGATGTCGCGTAGTCGCTCCTTGAAGGTATCGCAGCTAGTGAGCTCGGTCTCATGGGCGTCGAACCAGACCCGTGGGGTGCCGTCCAAGTAAAATATTACGTTGGAGAGCATCATGGTAGGGTCCCATCGGTGTGTGTGGCTAACATGCTCGTACATACGGAGTCAGTAGTCGACGTCGAGCCCAGGTTGTGCGGAGAATGTACCGGGATCACGGGGGTGGGCATCGTCAGGTATGTAGTGGCTGGAGCTACAGATGGGGACGCTGTTGTCATTGGTAGCCATGGCCGGAGACTGAATGGTGCGGCCACTGCGAAGCTTCGTGGTGAAGACGGGGAACGTTCCACCTCCACCAAATATGTTACGGAAAAAAAGAGACGCCGTAACGACGAGGCTGGGGATTAGAAATATTCAAAACCAGCGGTAATGGCGTGCCCGGTTCACCAGGGATCAAGCGGAGACAACTCTTTGTCTTCCTCGTCAGGCACACACGCGCGTCGCCCCCTAGAATATCAATATACATGCATGTAGCAATATGAGGAAAAGATGCGATATGGTGGAACTTAAAGTGCTGAATAGGTGGACGAACGGGCACACAGATAGATGCATGGACGGACGCACGGATGGCTGCATGGACGGATGAACGCATGGGCAGACGCAGGAGCAGATGCATGAACGAACGCAGGGACGGATGCACAGATGGACGTGCGGACGCACGAACAGATGCACGCACGGATGGGCGGATGAAGGCACGGGCGGCCACATGGTTGATTTTGCTGGTGGTGACTTTCCAATAGGCGTTGGATCCTATGATGACAATGATCTTGTCCGGTTGCCACGTACTCAGTTGAAAGTGGTCAGATACGTTGTACTCCTGTTCGAGAAGTAGGTGCGACATGTTGGACTCGAGCGGTGGCCTTGTGAGAGAGCGAATTTCAGGAATCGTTAACGTTTCTAAGGTAATCGCTCGATTGTTGAACTGGCTTCGAAGCCTCACGTTGATACGCTCAATGCAGAGTCGCCTACTTGACTTGGATTCTCCAAAAGCGACAAGGGAGAGCTCTTCCTTTCCCACGACGGAGCCCTGAAGCATCCTTGCCAGGCCTGCACAAATGTAGGTGCGCTGACTGCCGCTGTACAGCAGTACCCACACGAGAAGTCGGTGGTTTCCAGACTCTGCCCAAATTCGACCTTTCTGTAACAATACGCGAGTGGACTCGACATGACTCTGGGCGGTAGTGACTATTCACGTGGTTAAGGAGGGTCATTGAGAGAAGGCTTGGGATCTTGCGTTGGAGTATGGATCTTCCGCTGGGCGGGATAACTCGCAGAGGATGGTCAGGTGGCGTCACTGGCAAGTACTATACCTAAGATTGAATGACTTTCTGCACATTCTAGTGATGTGGTTTCGTTTACCACAGCGGAAGCAACAATTGGCGTACTGTAGCCATGCCCGCTTCTCTTCAGCCGACAGGTTGGCATCGCAAACAGTGATCATGTTATCCTTGCTGTGGCACAGTGGGCACGCCAGTCTAACAGACAAAGTAGACCCCGTTAGAGCGGACGCTGATGGTATGATTTCTGTGCACTACGTTTCTTCGGATATGTCGGTTCTCGCTTCGTCTTGCGACACATGACGGAACGAGACGCAAAATGTTGAGGAAAGAACGAGCCGCCATGTCCATGCCGAAGCCCACCGTTCACCTCTTCTTATTGGGAATGCACTGCTCTAATTCCCGATGATGATAACGTCGCTCATCGTCCTCTACACAATTCTCAACATCCTCCGCGCCTCCCAGTGTGCCCACATGATGAACAATATCACAATTGCTGTAAACACTGAACACACGATGTTCATGACTAATAGTTTCAGGTCCAAGTCAATTCACGTGAAACAATGCGGGTTTGCCCTTGCACCTGGTTTTCGAACGGTGCTTCCAACGCTTGGCAGCGTTTCAGCGCGCGCGTGAGACGCATGTCACGTCGGCTCCGTCGGAAATCGACGAATGTTGTGGACTTTTGGCAAATATCCACCAGAATTTGGTTTCAGCGTTTCGGCAAAGCCATCAGGAACCTCTGGATACCTATTTTAACCAGGTAGGCCCATTTCCCGCCAATCTACGACTGGTTGAACACCACGTGACGCCCAAGCCCGGCTAAGCCTAACGCCGACGAGGCCTACGCCCGGGCTCCCCAGCCATGGCAGCGTCCACGAAGACAGGCTACGACCCCAGCACGATGCAATGGGTTGACATCGAGGTGGCAGAAACACGGAAAGACCCCATACCAGGTGAAGACGAATATCTTCAGATCATGGTTCGCCAACTGCAAGAGAAGCTCGCTAAAATGAAGCCCCCACGTTCGACGGCCGCCGCCCAGCCACAGGCTCGCAAAACAGGATCAACACCTGCAGCTTGCGTTGAGTCCCCGCGGAAGCTGGCGACGTGGAAGCCAGCACACACGCCTCGAATCCGGTCGGACGAGTTGGTTATTGTGCTTAAACCAAAAATAACCATGGATCTGCACGCTGCGTTCGGCCCAGGCGGGATTGGCACAGCGGTGCTACGCTTCACCGGCAGCACCACGAACGCTGGTATCTCCGTGTGGCCGTTGTGGGACCAAAACATCGTTGTTGTAGGTGTGAAAGCGGAAAGCCTGGCCTCGAAGCTCATCGGGGACATCACGCTGACGATCAGGGACCGCTAAGTACCATTTCAAAGACATTTGAAATCAGCCGGAGAAACCTACAAGGGTGTCGTCACCGTCGCAGACAATGAAACTTCGGAATCCCTTCGACGCAAGCTCGAGTGGATCGACTGCGAAAGTTTGTATGCGCGGAAACTCGGAACATCCAATGTTGCAGTGGTGACCTTCAAAGGACGCCGCGTCCTTTGAAGGTCGCCGATCAAAGCCGTCTACCTTCGGCGCCGAGGATTTCCCGTCACTGGCAAACCCGCCCAAACAGGTGAGCAATTAGGTAGGGGTCTCCTTTCAGTCTCCCACCACCACCACTGCCTCCCCCTCTAATCCCAAAATTTTAAAACAATTGGAAGCCATGAAAAAACGCATTGAAACTCTGGAACGTGAAAATCGGGCGCTGAAGGCGTCGCAGGCTGCTACTCCTCCACCATTGTCGGAACCGGTGGCTATGCACACCTCCGACTGCTCGGAAGATGAGCAGGACACTCAGTGTGTCTAAAACTGTAGTAGGTGCTTCGAACGACATAAAAGGTCGACTAAGCAGACTAGAGGCTAAACTTGAGGAGCAGAGCAAAATGATCCTAGAACAAACCAAGCTTACAGTACAAGACATTATTCTGCAGCAGCTGAACCTATCAATTTAAGCCGCTATGCAAGACCTCAAGCAAAGCGTTTTGCCCATCCTCACAGCCAGTGTACTACAAACCATTCAAAATTGGCTCACACCCCAATTGGACGAACTCAAAACTAGCATTAAGACAACAGAACAACCCCGACGCAAAATTGTTCATCGTAACCTGGGAAATTCTGAATCCGAAAGCAACATAGCCCAGCCGTTAACAAACCAAACTGAGTCCCCCACGCCTCTCCAGGCTCCCGCGCTGGCTGCAGTGGCGAAAATGACACCTCCTCAATAATAAATTCATGATGGCAGGCGATTCTAAACATAATAATAAAAGCTCCAAACAACAGCAACTCGATATTTTCCAGTGGAACTGCAAGGGGTTTAAAGAGAGGAAAAAGAGGGTCACTCTTAACCTTTTCCTGCAGAATCAACATTTTACCCCTGCAGTTTTGGCACTACAAGAAACCGGCTTACAGGAAAAATTGCCTGGTTACAACTCATTTCAGGGAAGTGCGTCCACCTGTGTTCTCGTAAACAAGGAGTGTACCGCTTGTCCGATAGACCTTGATCTGTCAGAGGCGCATGAATACACAATGGTCAAAGTCCTTCCCAATGAAAGACAAGATCCTAGCTTGTACATTCTAAATGCATACAGTTCTCCAAAATCTAGGCAATTTGTCTTCAACGAAATGTTTTCTAAAGCGATTAAGGAAGCAGATAAGCACCCACTGGTAATGTAATTTTGGGTGACTTTAACGCCCCCAACTATCATTGGGGTTACACCCGCGAAGTCCCCAAGGGACGGTAATTAGCAGAACTCATATCCACTCTTCGTCTATCGCTTCTCACAGATCCAATGAAACCCACTAGAATTGGGAATTCTGTAAACCGAGATACTTGCCCGGATCTATCACTGACTAAGAACATTTCCTACGCAACATGGGAAAACTTAGAAGAAACGCTCGGCAGTGATCACTGTCTCCTCAGAATCACACTCTCCGGCAACATAGGCCGTAGAACATGGAGCCAAGCTAAGCCGACAGATTGGACAGCCTTCCGCTCACAGGTGAGTACCTCTGTTCCAGGGGCGGGAGGATATACGGGATGGGCAAAACGGCTCCTTGCAACCAATTCCAAGTGTCTTAAAACTATAAAGACAACGGAAGACACCCCCGCCGTCGATAAGTACCTGCTCCACCTTTGGGACGCCCGCAGAAGCTTAACTAAACGTTGGCGGAAAAACCAATTCAACCGCAAGCTTAAACTTAGAATAGCCAAGTTGAGTAAGCAAGCGGATGAATATGCTGCACAACTGAACGAATCCAATTGGATAGAACGGTGCAATGTTATAGCTAAAGAAATGAATACAAGGAAAGTATGGCGCATTTCTCGAACTCTCGTGGACCCCGCCCAAACCCGAGGAGAAGCGCAAAAGCAGCTCCGTCGAGCCCTGCACAGTTTCAGGGAACCAACTCCCAACTGGCTGATGATTTGTGTGCTAGATACCTATGTCGCACCACGGATCCCAACAGCAACGCATAGGAATACGCAGGTAGAGAAAACAGTCAGCTCGATGCCCCTTTTGAAATGTGCGATCTGAAAGCAGCACTGAAAAAATGTGCAGGGGCACTGCCCCGTGCCGAGACCTGATCACGGTAAAACTGTTAGCAAATCTGTCAGACGATTTTCATCGGCATCTATTGCAGTACATTAACGTGATCTGGGATGGCCAACCAGTGCCAACTGAATGAAAAACAGCAGTTGTCACATTCATCCCCAAACCAGGCAAGCAAATCAGCACGGACAACCTCAGACCTATATAATTAACTTCATGTGCCGGCAAATTGATGGAAACAATGGTAAGAGACCGTCTCGCTACGTACCTCGAGAGCAAGGGGCATTTCGCAGATTCCATATTTGGCTTTAGGCCACACCTGTCTGCGCAAGATATCCTCTTGCAACTAAAACGAGATATTATCCAACCCATTCCCTCGACGCACAACGACAGAGCGATCCTTGCACTAGACCTTAAAGGCGCATTCGACAACGTTAAACATGAAAGCATCCTGAAAAACTTGAGTAGTGTCCATTGCGGTAAGAAAATATTTGCCTACATCAGAGACTTCCTCTCTGAGAGACTGGCGTTCATTCGCATAGATGACGAGGAACATGGACCATTCAAAATGGGGACGCGGGGAACCCCGCAAGGAGCTGTCCTGTCTCCGCTGCTATTCAACATTGCCATGATGAAGCTCCCGCAAGCATGGGCAGTAGTGGAAGGAATATATCATGCAATATACGCCGATGACATAACAATCTGGACGAATCGGGGCAGTTTAGGAGAAATTGAAGACCGCCTGCAGCAGGCCGCCTCCATTGTGGAGGACTATGTGGCCCAGTGTGGGTTGCAGTGCGCTCCATCCAAATCTGAATTCCTGCATATCAGAGAAAACATTAAAAATAGGACGACCCTGAACTTGATGGTATCAGGATCAACAATACGAGAGGTTTCAGAACTACGAATCCTTGGCCTTCTGGTTCACAACAGAACAAAAAACAGCACCACGCTAGACAAGCTACGGAAAATTGGAGAACGGGTAGGGCACATGATCCGCCGAGTGTCAAACAAGCGCGGGGGGCTACGAGGAAGGGACGCGATTCGGCTCGCCAATGCTTTTGTAACTAGCAGGATTCTATATTCAATACCGTACTTACGAATGACTAAACACGAAGAGAACAGAGTCGATGCTATTCTTAGGAAAGTAATTAAGCGCGCACTTGATTTACCCATCAGCACTTCAAATCAGAAACTCTCTGCAATGGGAGTCTTTAACTCTATACAAGAGCTCCAAGAAGCCCACCTCACAAATCAATATACGCGTCTTACGCAGACGCCCCCCGGGCGGCGCCCACTAGACCGCCTCTTGATCCGGCACGAATGCCAAATCAAAAACGCGGAGCGTATTACTGAACTTTGGAGAACAAAACTTTGGGTGTCCCCGCTTCCCCGCAATATGACCAGGGAGGCACACCAGGGTAGAAGGCAAGCGCGCGCTGAGGCGCTTGAACAACGGCTTGGCTCCCATAATGGGGTCTATTGCGTCGATGTGGCCGGGCCTTCACCTAGGGGATACTACACGGCAGCGGTAATACACCAAGCAAGGAACGCAGGCGGACGGCCTCACTTTCAAAGCCACAAGCTCAAGTAAGGCGGAGGAGGTGGCCATTGCACTGGCAGTATCCCATCCAAACTCAAAACAAATAGTAACAGACTCTCGAAGAGCCTGCGAGAGCTATCTTTCAGGAGAAATCTCTCCATTGGCTAATAGACTTTTAAAATTCAGCATCAGGAACCGCGATCCTACCACAAAACGTCTTATATGGACTCCGGGACATTAGGGTCTACAGGGTAACGAGGCTGCACATGCAGCGGCCCACGTGCTTACTTCCCGGGAAACTCCCCGTTTTCCTAATAGACTTGAACGTCCCACACCTTTAACACGGTTTCGAGAAATCAAAGAATACTACATTGAGCAACGCCGCTTGTATCCCGCACCAGCGAAGGGACTCTCGAAAACGTAGGAGCGCATCCTGCGGCGCCTACAGACAAATACGCTGCTCTGTCCAGCCATACTAAAATATTACGACCCAAAAACAAGTGGGCAGTGCCAGTACTGTGGGGAAGTGGCCAACTTTTACCATATCATCTGGGCCTGCCAAATGAACCCAAAATTAACCCCCTTTCCCAACCCCACCAAAGAGGACTGGGAGACGACACTACTCAATAGCTCCACACCAGAGGAACAGCGAACTCTAGTCCAGCGGGCTCGGGTGGCGGCCTCGACTAATGACGTCCCGGACTAGGGATGTCAACCAGCCCTGTGAGGATAAGGGCTATCTGGCACAGCCAGCATCAATAAAGGTTTTTTCCTCCTCCTCCTCCAACGCTTGTTCTATATACGTGCTTTCGAACGCGTCGCCTTCGGTGAACTTGTGCTCTCGATGATGAGGTTTCGTTGGCAGAAATATGGTTTTTTCTGGCAGCTTCTTGTGTGGCTTATTTTGAGAAGTTTTGCCTTTGAATTTCTTGCCTTGGCTGTGTTCACCTTCGAAGCATCATCATTCTTCCTTCAGTCAGGACTTGATTGCTTCATTCGCTGGTTTGGCCCTATCTCAGCGTACTGCATCGGTAGCGAGGTAGCTTGTACGGCTCGCATTCTTTACACCCTTGGTGTTTGTAGCTTACTCGTAGGATTAATACAGGCAGCAGGCTCGTCAGCCCTTGCAGTTTTTTCCTTGCTTCTTTTCGCTTGAATGAATGCGTCTTGATTTGCTTCTGTCAGACATTTCTACGCGCGGCTGCGAAGACTGTGCAACATCTGAATCTGCTGGCCTTGTCTGGCACCTATTTTTAATATACCTTGAATGCCGGTTTAGAATTTCAAAAGCTTCCCGCTTTTAGTAGAACTTTGTCCTTCCACCATACGCACTTGATTTGTTGTAACTGTCGTGTCCTTTGCTTCATTCATAGTGTACGCTGACGGCAGTTCTAACGGCGTGGGCCAGTTCTTTGAAAGTAGCGGTTCTATGCGTGCTTGAATGCTCGTTACAGTGGCGAAATCGGTGACTTTTCGGCTTCAAGCGCGTTAAGCGATTCGTCGTGAGTCTGAGTCTTTTAGCTTTTGTAGGAGAAGGTTGCTGCTGAAGAAGCAGAGGCAAGACGGTGGCGCCACAGACGGAGAGTGCACGTCAGCTTGTACTTCTGTCCAAATCCTTTTCCCCAAGGCCTCCAAGCAAACTTGTCGAGCATTTAATACGTCTACGATCGTATACTCCACTCTGACCTTGGCTATAATGATCTGGTGTTCCTAAATATCTGCTTCGCCCGTCTCAGTTTCCAAGTGATCGATATGAATTGTCAATTTCTTTAGGAAGCTTGTAATGCTCAATCGAAATTCGATGAATATATCGTAGCTCACTTACTGATGGACGCTCCACGTGTATTTGACGTTCATTGTTGGCGATAGCTTCTGTGACGGCCTTGCGCACTTCATTCCGCCTTGCGAACAGGGCCTCCATTATCCAGTTCATTGTCAGAAACGTGAGAGATCACTGGCCGGTCACGTCACTAGGTGAAGTCGCAGTCAACATGGTGTCTGTCACAAACGCTTTAAAGCACGACGTCTCAAGCAGTATCGAGGTGTCACGCTTCTTCATCTGGTTCTCGGGAACAGCTTGGCTTCGCCCATCAGCTTCAGGCAACGGCAGCTTCACAAAAGTTCTCGAGGCTGCGAATGCGGTCGAAATTCGTGAATACCGCTTCATCTCACCTTCGAAGGTCCTTCCTCCCGGGTTTCATGGCACCAAAATATTGAGGAAAGGACGAGCCACCGCGCCCATGCGGAAGCCCACCCGTTCACCTCTTCTTTATTGTGAATGCACTGGTCTAATCCCCGATTATGATAATGTTTCCTCGTCCTCTACAGAATTCGCAACCGTGTCTTCGAAAGCACCCAGTGTCCTTGACACATAGTGTCTCTGCAAGGGACGCCAGAACACTCGTAACAGCAGGCATGCGAGTTCTTTTTTTGTTCGCAACGTGCGTATCCATCTATTGTACTATAGTGCCCGGAATATACTTATATTCTAGGCACTATAGCTGTACAACACTGCTCTTCAACGAAAGGATCATAACCATTTTTTTTCGCAAAGACTGAAGGCTGTCCAGGCATTTGTTTGTTGTTCGTCTCTGGGAAACTTGTGGAAACTCACTGGGTCGTCAAATCTACAGGTATGGTCGCTACGCAGGCAACCCACCGGCTGCCTTCAAAACTCGAGCCCACTCAATGCCTTCTCAAGTTTTGATGCGTAGCACTGAGCCCTGAAGAGATCGAAATTCGGCGACTGATACAGCAACCGACGCTTTGCTGGTACTAGCTATGGGCTCTGTCCGCTGACCAAGCGGAGCTGCGTGTCTGGCACTAGCCCATCCTCAGTTTGCTGGCGTTGGCCGTTAGGAGCCCGCAGAAAACAGACGCGCGCACGCGTACCCATGTATCCATGCTGCGATCCGCCCACTCACGCGGGCAGGGAGACGTGGGCATCGCGTTCCATTTTGACTGACCCCAACCTATCATTGCGTTTTTTCTCCGCTAGGCATTGCGTTCTGGCGCTGCAGTGACACTGGAAAACTTGACTGCACGGTGCCTATACTGGTACGTTGGGTACGCTCGTTTAGGAGATGGCTGAGGTTACTCAGGTCACTGCAGATCTAGTGTGACGTCACGACAACTGCCGTTGCTTCTCCTATTCTAAAACGTCAGTGTTGCTGCGCAAGCAATGGGCCTAAATCGCGAGAGTGAGAATTCAGCTGCACTTTTAGAACTGAATTAAAATACATTCTATCCGTTTTGTGTGTCCGACCGTTCGCTTAGAAGGTCCTTTCATACAGAGGAAACCCACAACAGGCTTGGGATAGCCTCGGAATTTGGTGGCACCACCCCTTTAATGTCATTCTTCAGCCTCTTATCAGAATTATTTTTTTACATTTTTTGTGCCATGACCTGGCGTTCTTTGGCAATGAAATGGCTCTTGCGTCATGAAACAGCATATATCATAAATATATGCTCCGTGGCCACTACACAGTTAAAAATTACATCATCTCCCATTAAAGGGAACCATATGTGTGGATGCGAAGCAGCGCTGCTCTTCACTTGTGTTTCCATTTGTGATTTCCATTTGCATGTTTCTGTACATGTTTCATTAGTGGGGAGCTGTGTATATGTATACTGTACCGCTTATGTTACCCCCCTTTCACTTGTGTGTGTATTATTGTGTCTGTGCCGTAACGTGAACACCCAGCGCCCGCAAGAACAGAACACATGCAAGAACAGAACGAGTGGGCTCAGCATTATATACTAGCGCACAGCTGTGGCAGAAAGGTAAACGGTAGAACAGAAACGAAGCGGAGGCAGCTCTCTGCCAGCTCTTCTACCCCACCTGCACACGTGAGCGTGAGAAGAGGCTCGAGAAAGCCATCGGTGACTGCCCACTCCCCAACTGCGCTAGTGCCAACACTACCCCTTTTCCTCGCATCAGCGCAAAGATATGATCCTCCCACCTCCTCGTGCTCACGCTAGCGGAGAGGAAAGAACTGGAGCATGCGCAGTAAGGGTGGTCACGTCGCACGCCGCTGGTTCGAACTCTGCCCATAAGCAACTTCGCATGTGATAAAACAATAAGCTGTGACTTACGTTGTACATACGATGCCTTCGTTCCCATCTCTTTTTTTGCAGGCTCCACCGTATTCGTATGCAGGTTACCGGGACGGGAAGCTTTGCGTCGATGGCATCTTCGGTTTTGTCTTGGAAGCCCTAGCCGATTTCGTCCCATTCAGGTGAGTCAGCCTGGTTTGTCCTGTAAATCTTTTATGAAGAACTTTACTTCGGCAATGTCCATCGAGGTGGTACGATGGTTACGGTGCTCAGCTGCTGACTCAAAGGTCGTGGGTTCGATCCCAGTCGTGGGATCCGCATCTAAATAGAGACAAATTGCTAGAGCGCCGTGTACTATACGTGACGTCGTCAGCCCGCGTAAAAGGAGGCCACATGGTCGAAATGTCCGAAATCTCCACAACGGCGTGCCTCGTGGTCATATGGCGCTTTTGGCACGTAAGACCCGAGATGTAATTCAATAAAACTTATTCACATTAGGTACACAAGATATTATTCTTAAATGCAAAGCAATATATTGCGCTCATAATTACTGACTACCTTTCGGTGTGTACAGTTCTGATATGTGGGGTTTAACGTACCGAAACTACGTACATTTCTAAAAGCCTCACATAACCCACGAGTCGTAAAAACGTTATGAGGTGTCGTTCCACCTCAGCTTGAGCACTTAAAATTATTAAGGGTGCCAGATGCCAGTGGATTAAAATTAAATGTTCGATTTTTTAGCGCAAGCATTCCGTGATTGCCCAAAAAATAATGTGCTTTCACAAAAAAACATATAGGAGCAATCAGGTATAGAAAACTAGCCATTCGCACTAATAGGGTGGAAGCAATAACAACGTGGGCAGAATATCACCATCCAAAATTCCCATGGAAGTCTTAGTCGACTCAGTCTCAGCAAGCGGAAGTTACAATCACCGGATTTCAGAAGCGTGTACCCCCTTCGAACTCTCATTATTACAGGGCTAGTCTGACAATATCGATATTCCTCCAGATCTGCGGGGAAATAGGAAACACTTAACATTATTTTTTCACATGTCGCAGATGCGCATATATTGAAAGAAGACTACTTGATACTCTCCTATCGAAGGTAGGACTGAATTTAACTCCAGAATTTACACCAGACTTCGGGACCTCAGGCTTGCAATTACAAACAAGCTTCTAAAGGTACTGTATATAATCTTGAATATAACTCTTATTCGGCATTATGTATGCCGAATAAGACCACTTCTTGATTTGATTGATTTGTGGGGTTTAACGTCCCGAAACCACTATTTGATTATGAGAGACGCCGTAGTGGAGGGCTCTGGAAATTTTGACCACCTGGGTGTCACACACAGGTCCCGTTAATTAGGGAGGCGATCGCCGGGCTAATTCCAAGGGCCGAAGTGTCAGCCCCCCGAACCGCACCACGAAAGCGTGGACAATTTAGAAGTGGTCCTTTTTGGCGCGCCGGCGGACGCCGGCTGTGGCCCAAAGAACAAGTCACAGCCGAGAGTTGATAACACACAAAATTATATTCTCAATAATGGCAGATCGAAACCAATACACCAGAATGCACACTCCACAATAGTTGCATACAATATGTCACCACCCAAAGAAATGCTGCACAGTACAATCAGCCACACTCGAAACAACAGACACTGACAACACTACGCACTACAATGCAGTCGCATGCATTGAACAACCAAGACACTTAAAGACTAAAGAGATAGAAAACCTATCCAGTCCAAAGTTCTTGGAACAAATGTCTAGATGATACTCTTCCGAGAATCACTCACTCAAAGTCCAGCGTGGTTGTCGTCCGTCACCCCTTGAAGTTTCTCTTCCAGGAAACCTCGCCGAAGTTTCTCTTTTCGGAAACCTCGCGCCTTCAATCGGCCACTCTCCAAGCTTCAAACTTCTTCGCCGGAGACACGTCGGCTTCACACACGCAGCTGTCGCCACGCGTCTTCGCTCGATAGCAGTGAACACACTCTCTTGCCTGTAGCTCGGGCCTTCACCCCTCAGGTGGAAATCCTCTTCATCTCCTGCTTTGTCCCTACGGACAAAGCCTTCGCCGACTACAAGGCGGTATACCCTACGCGCTCTGGCGCTAACTTCCGTCTTCTCCTGCTCTCTCGTCTCGGCTGCTCGATTAAATACCTTCCGCGCGAGATTCCAGAAGGTTCTCGTCGTTTCGTCGGCGCGATACGCAGCGAAGGCTGGGGAGAGGGCGAGACGGTTGGAATGCCTTCCGCGATGGATGACTCAACCCGGCGTGACCACGCCTCTTTCGTTCTAGAAATTTTGCGGGCTTGCTCGGCCGCCGATGTGGGGTGAGGAGGTTCGTCGGCGAAGCCACGCTTCCGAGGGGAGAGCGCGTGCCCGGGGAGCCTTGGATGTTTTTTCCTTTTTTTTCTTTTGGCCTCCCGGCGTCTCTCCCGCGCGTTATCGCAAGAATTTGGTGGCGCGCCCAGTTTTAGCGCTCGTTCTGTGACACTGCCCCCCACTTTCAGAAAATTATCTCATAATATTCAAAACCACACAAACGAGCGCGAACAGTCACCACACACTCTGAAAGACTGTAACACAAACCGTCGCTCATGACACTTCACATTCAGAATAGATCCTCATTACAACTGTACATTGTAATTCAATTCCACGACACATGGAATATAGCCACAGGTACATGACTACAACACTTCATCACACATTCCGAACAATACAAACGTACAAAGTTCTCTCATTACAACATTTACTATACTCACATCATTACTATATATCACATCACCGTAACAAACATTTTGACTCACTCAACATACATTTGTGACACAGGACAACAAGAACATTAACACAACATGTGGCACTCTGCCCTGCCAGACACAATTCGATTCCACCTCAGCATCTATCTTGTGTATTTCTAGCGGCGCTTGCGCCCTTTCTTGCGGTGCTCGCTCGATCTCTTCTTGTGTTTCCTTGTTCTTTTTCGGCGAGCCTTTTCCAACGACGGGGTCTGAGGTGGCGTCTCAGCCATCGTTGTCACTTCTGACACTGTTAACGGGTGATAACGCTCAACTGATCCTGTCACCCGCTTGTTCGTGTCACGACATTGGGCCTGGCTGGCCGACTCCGTCACCTTTACACTGTCTGTCGGTTGAGGTCGTGCCGACGTACGTCCAGCTGCCCAGCACGTGAACTAATTCAACTCTATCATCTTCTCATTCGCTGTCTCTTGCGCCGCGGCTTCACCTTGGGCTCTAGTGAGATCCGTCACGGGCTGCTCCTCCACTGTATCTCGCGGTCGCTGGGTTGGCGAGGGCTCTATCTTAGGGTCTTCTCCCAAACATTCCGGATCATTCGGTCCTCGTGCCCCGTCGATGTTTCCGATGACAAGGTCGTACAGGGGGGTAGTCATGCATAATGCAGTAACCTTCCCGCTGAAGTACGGGGTTTCGACCTCAATTTCTGCTTCGGGAAGCATCTGAACCGTACGGCCAATTAGGCAAACCGGTTTCGTTTTGCCTGTTGACTCACTCTCCCGCACCAGATTTCTCCGCACGATAACAGTGGAGCTGCCGTTATCTCTTAACACCGTAATCTTTTTGTCCGCAATTTTTCCAGGCAGCGTTGGCATTCCCTTCGTAACACTGGTTGGCTGTTTTGACATTACAGCACCCACAATAGGAATTTTCTCCCCATTCTTCAACTCTACGAATCCATCGGTGACGGCATTATTATCAGATTTCGGTGCCGCTTGCACACAGGATACCTGGTGAGCTTGACTCACTCCGTTCCGACAAGCGTCTGCTTTGTGCCCAGTCTGACCACACTTGAAACATTTTACTACAGTAGGGCTCGTAAAGATCGTTCGACAGTTTTTCGCGCGATGACCCACTCGGTTACACAGAAAACAACGCGGAGTGCTCTCCGGTGCACGCTTCTTTTCTTCGGGAGCCGATTTCTTCGAACCTTCAGGACACTCCTTCTTGACCCTGGCCAAATTAGTTCCACCTTGCGCTTCCAAGAATTGATCAGCCAATTCGAGCATGCCTTCAAGTGACTCAGCCTTCCTCTCTCTCAAGTACAGCGACAGGCTTGGGTGGCAACTAGTAAGAAACTGTTCTCTAATTAGGAGCTCTCTAAGCTCACCGTACTCCTGCGCTGTCCCTGAAAGTTCAATCCATCTGTCGAAATAATGACAAAGCCGGGCGGCATACTGCGTAGCCGTCTCACCATCAGCTGGCTTTCCTGTCCGAAATCTGTCCCGGAAACCTTCTACAGTAAATATAAATCGCTTCAGCAAAGCAGCTTTCACCTTTGCATAGTTGGCTGCATCGGTCGGCGTCAGCCTACCGTACACACTGAGCGCTTCACCACTGAAGCAAGTACTCAAAGCAGTTGCCCATTGATGTTCCGGCCAATTCTGGCTCCTCGCAATCGTCTCAAATCAGTGAAGGTACGCGTCAAGGTCGTCCTTCCTTTCATCAAACGCCACGAGCAGCTTGCTTGGGTTCAAGCGGAAGCCGTGGTCCTCCCGTTCGCTGCTCTCAACTCTAGCTTGGACCGGAGTTTCACTTCGCTGTTGCAAACGGAGCCGCTCGAGTTCCATCTCGTGCTGTCGCTGCCGTTCCCTTTCAGCCATCTCCGCTTCTCTTTCTTCTTTCAGCTGTCGCTCCTTTGCTTCTTTTTCTTCTCTCGCCCTTTCAGCTGCCAACTTTTCTCTCTCCAGCTCCAACTTCAATTGCTGCTCTCTTTCTTCTCTCGCTCTCTCAGCTGCCAACCTCTCTCTCTCCAACTCAACCACTTTTTAGGGGCGAAGCTCCTTAGGGCGTGGACTGTGCGTCCCCTGTAGCCTGCATGTAGCCACCTCTAGTTTAGTTCTTGCAGTGTTCACTAGATGGCGGTACCGTCCCCTGTATGTAGCCACCTCTAGTTTAGTTCTTGCAGTGTTCACTAGATGGCGGTACTGTCTCCTGCATGTAGCCACCTCTCGTTTAGTTCTTGTAGTGTTTACTAGATGGTGGTACTTGTAGCTGATGACGAAAAGATCCAAGATGTTATAAACTAGAAAGCGGTACTTGTAGTTGATGAAAGACGCGAGATCTTATAAAATAGGAATGATGTCACATATGGCGCGTGTCATTGGTTGAAGGCAATTGTTCGATTTAGTGCGGCGACGTACGCTAAGGGGAGCGTTGTAATAAAATCCGTTCGCTGTTGGCGCGCGCTCGGAGTCGCCGGATGGATAAGGCTGCACAGCGGAGAGAGCGCAAGGCGGCAGCAGCGCGCGCTCGCAGACAGACTCCCGATGTGCGAGCGCGCGAGGCAAGGGACATCGCAAGCCATCCATCGTCTAAGAACAAATAAAAGTTGATTTGTGTATATACACAAACAGCGTTTCTCACATCTTTACATGATGATCGACTGGGCGAATTACACGGAAGATTCAGAGTTTACCGATGAATCCCTCCGGAGCTTCGCCCATTCATCATCATTAACCCCGTGAATATGCCGTAATTTTTTTCTTCTTTGGCTCCCTCAGCTGCCAACCTCTCTCGTTCCAACTCAGCTGCTTTTTCTTCCTTGGCTCTCTCAGCTGCCAACCTCTCTCTCTCCACCGCCTCTTTCTCCTTCTGGCTTACCCATTTCCGTGGTTCGGCGCCAGAAAGACCCATCTTCTCACCAAGAGCAACTAACTTTTCGAGATCCATGGTGTCTCGCGAATAAAGTCTTGCCGCGTGTAAAAAGTATCTGCCTAAATCAGTCTATCGGAACACTCCCCTGCACTCGTTAACGAGAACACTGAACAACACACAAAATTGTTCCGATAGCACTATACACAACTCGTGGCTCTCTCTCACTACTTTGGACACACTGTGCACCAAAAGGTCCTGTCGCGGACGCCAGATTAATTGTCACACACAGGTCCCATTGATTAGGGAGGCGATCACCGGGCTAATTCCAAGGGCCGAAGTATCAGCCCCCTCGAACCGCACCACGAAAGCGTGGACAATTTAGAAGTGGTCCTTTTTCGCGCGCCAGCGGACGCCGGCTGTGGCCCAAAGAACAAGTCACAGCCGAGAGTTGATAACACAAAAAATTATATTCTCAATAATGGCAGATCGAAACCAATACACCAGAATGCACACTCCACAATAGTTGCATACAATATGTCACCAACCAAGGAAATGCTGCACAGTACAATCAGCCACACTCGAAACAACAGACACTGACAACACTACGCACTACAATGCAGTCGCTTGCATTGAACAACCAAGACACTTAAAGACTAAAGAGATAGAAAACCTATCCAGTCCAAAGTTCTTGGAACAAATGTCTAGATGATACTCTTCCGAGAATCACTCACTCAAAGTCCAGCGTGGTTGTTGTCCGTCGCCCCTTGAAGTTTCTCTTCCAGGAAACCTCGCCGAAGTTTCTCTTCCCGGAAACCTCGCGTCTTCAATCGGCCACTCTCCAAGCTTCAAACTTCTTCGCCGGAGACACGTCGGCTTCACACAACAGCTGTTGCCACGCGTCTTCCCTCGATAGCGGTAGACACACGCTCTTGCCTGTAGCTCGAGCCTTCACCCCTCAGGTAGAAATCTTCTTCTTCTCCTGCTTTGTCCCTACGGACAAAGCCTTCGCCGACTACAAGGCGGTATACCCTACGCGCTCTGGCGCTAACTTCCGTCTTCTCCTTCTCTCTCGTCTCGATGAAATACCTTCCGCGCGAGATTCCAGAAGGTTCTCGTCATTTCGTCGGCGCGATACGCAGCAAAGGCTGGGGAGAGGGCGAGACGGTTGGAATGCCTTCCGCGATGGATGACTCAACCCGGCGTTGAGTCATCCATCGAAATAGAAATTCGCGGGCTTGCTCGGACGCCGATGTGGGGTGAGGAGGTTCGTCGACGAAGCCACGCTTCCGAGGGGAGAGCGCGCGCCCGGGGAGCCTTGGATGTTTTTTTTTCTTTTTTTTTTCTTTTGACCTCCCGGCGTCTCTCCCGCGCGTTATCGCAAGAATTTGGCGGCGCGCCCATTTTTAGCGCTCGTTCTGTGACACTGGAGTTCTTTAACGTGCACCCAAATCTGAGTACACGGGCCTACAACATTTCCACCTCCATCGGAAATGCAGCCGCCACAGCCGGGATTTGATCCCTTGACCTGCGGGTCAGCAGCCGAGTACCTTAGCCACTAGACCACCATGCGGGGCAAGACCACTTCTTATAGGCCTCTTTGACCACCTTTCATTTTTCCGTATTAGAATGTATTATGATATACTTTCAGTTTCTAGTTTATCCTTATTAACTCCCAATACCTTCTTTCCATGAAATTAAACAATTATTTTGTATTTTTATTATAACCTCTCAAACATCACACTCCTGTAACGATCCCTGCATATATATATATATATATATATATATATATATATATTATATATATATGGTGGAAAGAAGTGTATACCTAAGGGCTCGTTTTTCCGTGTTTTGACACAATATAATGAGATGTAACAGACAGTAATGCCAAGTAATGTACAGGGGAAGTTATTAGAACCAATGGAATGTAAATAGGAAGAAATAAAAGTGGGTGAAAAAATAACCAGCCGTGAGCAGGAATCGAACCTACGACCTTTGAATAACGCGTTCGATGCTCTAACCACTGAGCTACCACAGCGGCCTCCCCTCCATCCACTTTTTTGGGTTTATATGTGAATTTAGAAGTAGGAGTGTCAGTCAGCGCCATCTATAAGCCAAGCAACGAGTGTGAAACACTCGTTTATGCGCATGTTTGGCGTCACGTAGCACGTGAACTTATTACAAGCGGCAAGCTGATTAATAGTCCCTCGTGTACAACCTAATGACACCAAGTCTGCCAGTACGAGACCCTCGTTTAATGAAATAAGGGAAAGAAGTGGGGGCCCGTTTTTCCGTGTTTTGACACAATATTAATGAGATCTAACAGACAGTAATGCCAAGGAGTGTACAGGGGAAGTCATTAGAACCAATGGAATGTAAATAAGAAGAAATAAAAGTGGGTGAAAAAATAACCAGCCGTGAGCAGGAATCGAACCTACGACCTTTGAAAAACACGTTCGATGCTCTAACCACTCAGCTACCACAGTGACCTCCCCTCCATTCACTTTTTTGGGTTTATATGTGAATTTAGAAGGAGGAGTGTCAGTCAGCGCCATCTATAAGCCAAGCGACGAGTGTGAAACACTCTTTTATGCGCATGTTTGGCGTCACGTAGCACGTTAACTTATTACGAGCGGGCAGCTGAATAATAGTCCCTGATATACAACCTAATGACACCAAGTCTGCCAGTACAAGACCCTCGTTTAATGAAATAAGGGAAAGAAAAGTATACATAAGGGCTCGTTTTTCCGTGTTTCGACACAATAATAATGAGATCCAACAGACAGATATACAGATATATATATATATATACATATACAGATATATATATATATATATATATATATATATATATATATATATATATATATATATATATATATATATATATATATATATATATATATATATATATATACTAAAAAGTGATGCTGAGTCCGGGTAAGATTATCCGTAGTGAAGGAGACGCACTTACGAAGTGATTTTATTTACGTTTCAGCCGCGTGTCCGGCCTTCATTCAATACGGAATCGTGAGCCCATCATCGTGTGCTAATCAACGTGTGCTATCTGCCGATTGCTTTATTTGAGTGGTGTACCAATACCATTACGAACGTAGCACCCAGTTAAGAGGACATAACTGCATGCTAGTGGCAGCCAAAGAAACGACAAAAGATATTTACCTAGCCTGTGGTAAGAATTGTGTCAATTGTGGTTAAACCTGTTAAACAATACCGTGATGTTTCCGTGTGAGTCTGTATTGACGGCCTTACTTGTTCATTGGCACCTTCATTACCGACCAATACGTCTACTTGGAGCTGAATCTTCATTTTAGCTTCATTTAAATCAAAGCACACGGGCCTCCACCACTTTGCCTCTATCGAAATGCGGCTGTCGTGGCCGAGACTCAATTCCGTGATTTTCGGGTCACCAGTCACCACATTAATCAATAGACCTCAGTCATTAGACCTTATCCACCTTAAGCATTCATATAAACTCCTTCATTATTAGACAACCGGGATTTTAGGCATCAAACTAGTGTTAAACACGTAATAAAAGTTTGTTGGGACCATCAGAACATGACTCTCTCTTCGCAAAAGTGTCTTAAGTCGGAATTGTTCCAGAGAGAAAACTTCAGGGAGTCGCCAGACAGAACTCATGGTTAGCGAAGCCACCCTATACTGACGAGTAACACTATTTGCGATGTGGAGGCTTCATCAATTCAGCCATTTTGTCCTGTGTCAGATTCTTACACAGTGTCTCGTTGCAACTGTTTATAAAACGTCCGTTTTATATGCTATTCTTTCGAACTGCAGCTACGACCTCGTTTACGACCATCAACTGTCGTTCGGAGTACGCCTGCTCAATGGCACTTACACGGGCATCGTAGGGCTCATCCAGAATGGGGTAAGTAAGCGTGGATTACGTACGAATGCATACAGCGTAGCTTTTGATGAGCTGCTGACAAAGCACGATGTAGACAGCCATGCACCTGCTGTGCCACTACTACCAGAATGTATAATAATAATAATAAAAATAATAATAAAAATAATAATAATATTAATAATAATAATAATATTGAGAAGAAACAGAAGAAGATTAAAGGATGCAGATTTATTGCAGCGGTTTTTAAGTGAACGGTATAGGTCAATCCAATGGAGAATATGAGACAAAGCATTATGAATGCCTATCGAAGCCTAAACATACGAAAGTTCCGTTTTGATATGAGCTCGGAAAATCTTGCCATCACCAGTAAGTTCAACCTATGAAAATCTGTCCACGCAAGAAGTCACCACTGCTTTGGAGACAATCGCTAAAGGTCTGGGGTACTGTGAAGGATTGCCCGAGGTTTTCAGGCAGAAGAGTTAGCCCCGAGTTCACTCTGTGGCGGCCACGGCATGAAGACAGTGTGGGGCGTGTAATACTAGCGTTCATAAAAAAAAGTCACTGCTTCGCCGCAAAGGCGAAGCAATGAGTGCGATAGCAACAAATTGAAAAGATACGCGCAGAAGGGCAAGCAGTTCGACAGGTGCCCCGCATCTCTCACGCACAAATAATGCACAAAACGTACTCGCAGGTACAGATAAACGCGATTAAGCTTCTCGATTGTTATTACGCTGTGTCTGAAAAGTGCGTTATTTTTTGCAAACGGAGACTGTGCACAATTGCAGTGACCTTTGTGCGCCGGGTATCTACAACAGAATTGTTCCGGCGAAAGCTTCAGGACAGCCAAAACATAAGATGCTCCCAACAGCAAGATAAGTGCGCACAAGTGTGCGTTCAGGGGCTTTACGACCCCCACTCCCATCCGTGAGGAAAAGTACACCTGGGATATAAGGGCGCGCGCCACCATGCACTAACTGCGCCATATTGCTGTTAATACGATAGTTTCCCTCCGAGATGCCCATCCCCAGCGGTAAGTGGTAAATATATACATATAGCTTGCCGCTTAAGCGCGGAAAGACGTGCGTCTTCGTAGCTCAGCCGAAGTTTTCGACATGGTTCCCCACAATATACTCTTCACGCTAGCTGAGTACGTTGGTCTTGGTGCGATCATACGTAAAGGTATTAGATTGGCATACAAAAGTTAAACCGCAAGTTTAATTGTAAATGGAGAACTCACACAGCGCATACAAGTACTTTCCTCTGTGCTCCAGGGGCGTCCTTTAAGTCCTTTGCTTTTCGCTCTATTTTCGGAGCCACTGTGTCAGAAAGTGATCCCCCATGCAGGGATTAATGGTTTCAGGTTGCAGTCGTGTGAAGCGCGTGTTTTGGCATACGCCTACGATATTGCCTTTTTTGCTGTTGATAGCCTGAGTGTCACTTCGTTATTAAAAATCCCTCAAAGGTTTTGTGACACGAGTGGAAGTTTAATGAACAAAGAGAAAAGCATTTCTTTATGGCATGGTAATTGGGACCTAACGGCCAGCTCCTCTGGAAATATTCAGTGGCTCACAACACCTAGTCGTTACCTAGGGGTACCATTGGACAATTATTAAGACAGTGAAGCGTTTTGGCTTGAAAAGGCTGAAAAACAGCGCGCGACAGCCGAAGGATGGGGCAGCTGTGACTTATCAATCTTCTCTTGGTCAGCTGTAAGTAACGTGTTTCTGGCGGCTAAAATTATGTACCTTTTGCAAGAACTTATTTGTACGTGTAAATGCATTCATAAAATACACACTATATTCGCCACCTTAATCTGGAGCTCTACATGGAAGTGAACATCTAGAACGAACTTGTACCGGCGTGTTATGTAAGGAGGGCTGTCTTTGTGCCATCTGTTTCTTAACCAAGTAATATCACGTTTCCTGCCTATAGGAGACCAGAGAGACTTCTTACTTATGTTTTTATTTCAAACAACGCTATTACTCCACATGCTTGACTTCTTTGTATCTTCAGACAGGGGAGAACAACACACCTTGTCACCGTTCTTCCGCGAAGTTGTGTTCTCGTATAGTTTCTTAAGGGCGAGGTTTTTGATAGATTACCTAAATAATGTCAAAAGAAAGCGCCTTATGAAAGACCTAATACAGAATGTTTTTCCTGTGCCCCTGTACCGTTCAAGGTATGAGAAATCATATAGTCATGACGTACTAAAGCGAGTGAAAAACATGTGTATGCCACCAAATGTGAAAACCTTCTTTTTTGAACTTCATACGGGAACCTTGCCAGTAAAAACGTGGCTTGAAGAGAGAGGGATGTATGTACCATGAGGAAGATGCTGTCTCCTGTGTAACAAATCTGAGACCATTGAACATGTGTTTATTTATTGTAAGAATGCAACTTTTTGCGACATTTTATAGAGGACTTTAAAAAAGATTTACCACTTACTCCATATGGAATCCGTTTTTTCCTTGTGATAGTTCCGTGCGAAATTCGGACGTTATATTTTTACTTGGTCTTCATTCGGTTTGGCGTAGTATGCTATCGTACAGACACTGTGATGTAAGAGTTCTATCCGTTCATGAGTGTTTCGTGGAAGCTGTTATCAAAGTGCAAGACGTGTATAAGACTACCGACTGTATTGAAGATGTAATATCTTTGTTTGGTGCGTTATCACACATGAAACATGTGTGATGGTGATTGTCAGATTAGCTTGACCTGTAGTCAAGAAAGCAACAAAGAAAAAATCTTCGTAGCTCAGTGGTTAATGCCTCGCACTCCACTTTCGGCTTCGGTGGGAGACGGACGTGTGATGGCTCGCTCCGTGCGAGGTGCTTCGGCGGCCGCTGCTGGCCGCGGTGTCAGGTTCCCTTCTGCACCATCGGATTACCGGTTTTTGTTGCCTACATTGCCGTCAGGTGACAGTATGGAAGAGTGTGTGTTTCTGCACGAGGATTTGGAAAAAAGACCGTACCGGTTGGAAGACTTTCGGGGCCCGTTGGAAGAAGTGAGACTCATCAAGGCGATCATTGGCATTGGAGCCTTCCAGATGAATCACATCTGGCTGGCGAAGATGCGAAGCAAAGGTGACAAAGAAGCATTACTCAAAACAAGTGGACTCCAAGTCAAGGGTGGCTTCTGTGCTATCGTCGACCCTATCCAACATGATTTAACCGTGAAAATCCACTGGGTTGACTTTGCGGTCTCGAATGAGAGCATTCGACAAGCGTTAGGTGAGTTTGGTGAAGTTCTGGAGGTTTCCAACGACAACTGGACCGTCGCGGGCTTTGAACACGCGATATCGACGACGAGGGTGGTGCGACTGAAACTGAAGGAAGGCGTGGTGCTAGAAGACTTTCCGCACCTTTTTAAGATTGGAGGGGGCACCGTCCTTCTTGTGGCCCCGGGTCGGGCTCCGCTTTGCCTAAGATGTCACATGCAAGGACATATACGACGAGACTGCCAGACTCCGCGCTGTGGTGTATGCTGAGCGTTTGGACATGAAAGTCAAGATTGCGTTAGGAGTTATGCCAGAGTGACGAAGACTGTGCTGCCAACAGACGACGCCCAAGATAATCTAATGAATGCTGAAGAGGCTGAGAAGTTGGCCCCTGGCAGCAACGCCGTGGGACCGACGCCACGGTTGAGGCAACTGGAGAAGAGACAGCCGACGCGACAACGCAAGACGGCAGACTCAACGAAAGAATCCGAGGAGGTGGCCGCAACAGGCGGCCAGCAGGAGATTCAAGAATCGATGGAGGAAGACATGGGTACCAGTGGCTATATCGCTAGGCCAGAAGCCAGCACAAAGTCTCCGGAAGCGACCACGGGACGCGGCAAGCGTTACCGAGTGGAGAGCACGGAACGCAACCTAAAACGCCCGGAGCGTCTGTGGCATCGCGTCACGGGCGCTAAGAGTAAAAAATATGCCCTCGAAACCCGGTCGGCGTCATCGTCGCCAGTTCGGGGACAGGATCGAGACGCGTAAGACCCCGGTTTTCCCACTGCACAGTGTACGAGATACGGTAAGCGCAGCATTGTAATTTTCATCTTTGTCATCAACATGGCTAGCATGACTGCGCCTTTACGCATTGGTACGCTGAATGTACGTGGTCTACGAACGCGTCGCAAACAGTACCAGTGGAAACGCTTGATGCAAGAAAAAGACCTTGACTTGCTCGCGGTCCAGGAGACTAAAGTTTATTTATTTATTTATTTATTTCGACATACTGCCAATCCCATCAGGGATTTTAGCAGGAAGGGCGTGAACATAAAAATTCGAATAGGTACACAATAAAGACATACATCGCGATAAAGTACAGAATGAAACTAACAGAATCGGATCATTTAACAATTTCAGATCAAAGAAGGCATAAAACATTAGTGTAAAGAGAAGTTGTCAGAAGAAAATAAATGCAGCGACTTGGTTGACACATTGGTTGACATATTGGCATATGGATCAAGAAACACAACAAGAAATCACAGCAATAAGAAACTACCCTACAATATGGCAAAGTATTTCAAGGAAGGGCAAATTTATACACACTGAAAAACAGGAACATGTTCATGAATCAACAGGGCGATTTCTGTTCACCTGGATTCAGTACTAAAAATTGCTTAAAGAAAAAAAAATGATGACATGATACTTCGCTCGTACATTGTTCACACGAACACCCATATTAAAATCAACCAGGTGATTCCATTTGCATAATACAAAATTCATTTTCGACAAGGGTTAGAAATTTTGCTAATTCGGTAGTGCTGGAGATACTCGGATCCAGTTTATTCCATTCATTAGTGGCTAACGGAAAGAATGAGTACCTAAAGCAGTTTGTGTTGAAGGAGTATTCGTTAAGTCTCATTGGGTGTTTTTGGCGTGTTTTTCTAGTTTGATCAAACGTAAGATAGGCGGATACATCAATGTTTAAATGACCATGTATTAATTCATGTATGAATTTTGCACGTGCTAACCTTGTTCTATTCATTAGAGTAAGTAATCCAGTTTTTTTCATTAGTTCAGTCGGAGAATCTGTATGTCTGTACTTGTTGTAGATGAACCTCAAAGCTTTCCTTTGTATTCCCTCCAGTTTCGTGATTTGCTGTTTTGTGAATGGTGACCAAATAATATTACCGTATTCCAGTAATGATCGCACAAGGGAAGTGTATGCAAGCAATTTTAGAGAAGGCGGGGCCTGGCGAAGCCGGTATCTGAGTGTAAACAAGCGGCGTAGTGCAGCGTAAGTAACGTAACTTATGTGTGCATCCCATCTTAGATCTTCAGTTATAATAATTCCAAGATATTTATGCTGACTTACTCTAGTTATGGGAATGTCATTAATGGTGTAAAGAAAATTTGACCTAGTTTTTTTTCGACTTACTGATAAAATTGTACACTTGTTTGCATTAAGTGACATCTGCCATTTACGGCACCAGCAGGAAACATCTTGTAAAGCACTATTTAAAGCTACATGGTCCTCCGTTGAGTTTATTTCTCGATATAGCACGCAGTCATCCGCGAATAATTTGATTTTTTCCTTAATACTTGTAGGCAAATCATTAATAAAGAGAAGAAACAAAATTGGCGCCAGCACACAGCCCTGCGGAACTCCAGATGTGACGGAGGTGGTAGCAGAGGTTTCATCGTTAAATTCCACATACTGTGTACGATCAGTAAGATAATTTTTGATCCAGTTAAGAACAGTAGAATTTCCTAAGGTGGCCTCAAGTTTTTGAAGTAGTTTCTTGTGCGATACCTTGTCGAATGCTTTGGCAAAATCGAGGAAGATTAGATCAGTTTGTTTTTGGTTGTCAATACTTTGGGATACCTCATGTGTTAATTCCACTAATTGAGTTATGGTTGATAGACCTCGGCGGAAGCCATGCTGATAGGGAGATAATATACGTTTTTCTTCTAGGAAAACAGTTATTTGTTTAAGAATTATGTGCTCCAAGATTTTACAGATTGTACATGTCAGGGATATAGGTCTAAAGTTAGATATATCATTTCCGCATCCTCCTTTATGCACAGGAACAACTTTGGCCTTTTTCCACTCCACAGGTAAAGAGCACGTTGATAGTGATTTGTTAAATATGACGCACAGATATTTAGCTAGCACCTCTGCATATCTTACAAGAAAGATGTTAGGAATGTTGTCAGGCCCTGCTCCTTTTTTTGTGTCCAAGTTTAACAAGAGATTTATGACACCGGCCTCATTGACAATGATCGGTTCCAGGGTACCTTCCGCACTAGTGTCGATGTCTGGAATGTTTCCGTCATCGACAGTGAATACTGAGGACGCGACTGATAGCTTGGTAGCAGGATTTTCATTGCGGTACAATGCGTGTGTGAGCTATGCAGTGGGAGCATCAGCCGGATGTATTATTTTTGTCAAGAACTCTCTTGGTATTGTAGTGGAAGAGGTCAAAAGTTGCCTACATGGGCGTTTTGTTTTGTGTGACTTTTGTTACGGGAACACTAAATTCAGAGTTATCTGTGTATACGCACCTACAAATTCGAGAGACAGATGTTTGTTTTTTCGGGAAATTCAAGCGTACTTTGAATGTCAGAAATGTGTGATTCTGTTGGGTGACTTCAATTGTGTTCTGACCCAAGAAGATTGCACGTATACTGCTAAATTAGGTGATGAAAGCGTTGGTTTGCTTAGAGACAGCCTTAACAAGTACTTTTTACATGACGTAGCTCTGTTTGCGATGGGTGGCAGTCGCCAACACTTCACACATTTTCAAGGTTCGAGTCACGCACGACTAGATCGAGCATATGTTTGTTCTGAGATAGTGCCTTTATGTCAGAACTATGATGTTTATGCTGTTTCCTTCAGTGATCATTGCTTAGTTTCGTTTGAGATAGGTAGAAAGTGCAAAAAGAAGATTGTATGGGAAACATGGAAACAGAATACTGAGATAATTACGCACGAAGGATTTGTAGATAAGACAAAGAAATAAATCGAGAATTTTTTCAAAAACGCAGATAGGAGTGCCACGGAAAGATGGAAATTATTTAGCCAAAAGATAAAAATGAACGCAATAGAGTGTGGTTGCTACATGCAGTATCAAGCTCGAAAACAGGAACGTGAGCTACGGGCAGAGCTAAATGATTTGGTGAATATTGAAGCAGAAAACCCGGACTTATTCACAGCAGGTTGTCAAAAACTTAATTGAATGTCTTGAAGAACATAAATATAAAGGTGCAATTATACGAGCAAGAGCTGAGAGATTCCTCGTGGATGAAGCCCCGACAAAGCGAGCCGTGTCAGATGAAAAGGCATAAAAGATAATATGAAAGCTTTTGAAAACTATTATCAGGACTTGTTTGCTTATCGCGAACCAAGGAAACCGGGTTTTGTAGATGAGTTCTTGATAGAAATGCCGACACTTAATGCTGAGGACACAAATTTATTGGAAATGTCTATTAGTATAGGGGAAATTGAAAAGGCTATCAATGATCTTGGCATGGGCAAATCACCTGGTCCAGATGGCATTAATGCCGCCTTTTACAAGGCGTTGAAGGAGGATATGGCCGCCGCATTGCACGAGGTTTTTTCAGAGTCTTTAGATCGCGGAACTCTGCCTCCATCGTTCAATCGAGCACACACCGTGCTGATTCCTAAAGGGAAAGAGCAACATGTTTTACGCAAAGTGACAGGATACAGGCCAATCACGCTAACAAACGTAGATTATAAGGTGCTTATGAAAGTTCTGGCTAAGAGGTTGCAAGGAGTTATATACAAGTTGGTCGGGTCACATCAGACTTGCGGCATCAAGCGTAGGAGCATATTCACGAATATTCATGTTGCCGGGAGCATTTTGGAGTATTGTGACGCTGCGCTTCTAAAAGTAGCTATGTTGCAAATTGATCTAGCCAAGGCTTTCGACATGGTTCCACACAATATACTCTTCATGCTAGCTGAGTACGTTGGTCTTGTTGCGATCATATGTAAAGGTATTAGATTGGCATACAAAAGTGCAACCACCAATTTAATTGTAAATAGAGAACTCTCACAGCGCATACAAGTACTTTCCTCCGTGCGCCAGGGGTGTCCTTTAAGTCCTTTGCTCTTCGCTCTCTATTTTTGAAACCATTGTGTCAGAAAGTGATTCACCATGCAGGGAATAATGATTTCAGGTTGCAGTCATGTAAAGTGCGTGTTTTGGCATACGCCGATGATATCCCTTTTTTTGCAGTTGATAGAGAGAGTGTCACTTCGTTAATAAAGATCACTCAAAGGTTTTGTGACACGAGTGGAAGTTTAGTGAACAAAGAGAAAAGCATTGGTTTATGGCATGGTAATTGGGACCTTACGCCCAGTTCCTTTGGAAATATTCAGTGGCTCACGACGCCTAGTCGTTACCTAGGGGTACCATTGGACAGGTATCAAGAGAGTGAAGAATTTTGGCTTGGAAAGGCTGAAGAACTGCGCGCGACCGCCGAAGGATGGGGCGGTCGTGGCTTATCAATTTTCTCTCGGTCAGCTGTATGCAATGTGTTTCTGGCTGCTAAAATTATGTACTTTTTACAAGTACATAGTTGTAAGCGTAAAATCATTCACAAAGTTCACAGGATATCCGCCACGTTCATCTGGAGCTCTACGTGGGAGAGAACATCTAGAAGGAACTTGTTTTGGCGAGTTAAGCAAGGAGGGCTGTCTCTGTGCCATCTGTTTCTTAACCAAGTAATATCACGTTTCCTGCTCATTAGAGACCAGAGAGACTCGTTTTTACGTTCTTTATTTCAAACAACGCTGATACACCTTATGCCTGATTTCTTTGTATCTTCTGACAGGCGAGAACGACACACCTTGTCACCGTTCTCGCGCGAAGTTGTGTTCTCGTATAGTTTTTTAAGGGCGAGGTTTTTGACAGATTACCTAAATAATGTCAAAAGAAAGCGCCTTATGAAAGACCTAATACAGAATGTTTTTCCTGTGCCCCTGTACCGTTAAAGGTATGAGAAATTATATAGTCATGACGTACTAAAGCGAGTGAAAAACATGTGTATGCCACCAAATGTGAAAACCTTCTTTTTTGAACTTAATACGGGAACCTTGGCAGTAAAAACGTGGCTTGAAGAGAGAGGGATGTATGTACCATGGAGAAGCAGCTGTCTCCTGTGTAACAAACCTGAGACCATTGAACATGTGTTTATTGATTGTAAGAACGCTATTTTCTTTTGGGACATCTTACAGAGGACTTTAAAAAAAGATTTACCTCTTACTTCATATGGAATTCGTTTTTTGTCTTGTGATAGTTCTCTGCAAAATTTGGTTGTTATATTTTTACTTGGTCTTCATTCCGTTTGGCGTAGTATGCTATCGTACAGACACTGTGATGTGAGAGTTCTATCCGTTAATGAGTGTTTTTTGGAAGCTGTTATAAAAGTGCGAGATGTGTATAAGACTACCGACTGTGTTGAAGATGTAATATCTTTGTTTGACGCGTTATCACGCATAAAACACGTGTGATGCTGATTGTCATATTAGCTTAACCTGTAGTCAAGAAGCCAATAAAGAAAAAAAAGTGGTTAACTCCTCGCATTCACTACTCGGAGTTTCTACGTTCAAATCCGCACGCTGGATTCGTTTTGAGGGTTTTGTTTTTCTTTTCAAGCGTTTTCATATATATAGATACTTATACATATACGCTGCATGACGTCGACGCTGACGCCGACGCTTGCAGCGAAATCTAGCCGAGTGTGTCCGTATAATTGCTTTCGCAATAAAATGGCTACAGCAACGCACTTGGTGTTGAAAAGCCATGTGGTACATTTGCGGCAGTTATTAAAGAAAGAAAAAACACCGCGTGCGAATACGTCAGTGCCGCCACTAAGTCAACATTTTAATAGCGCGGTGACGTGAGCTTGATTGCAACGCTATCGTTTTGAGAACTCAACATGTGCCTCCCCCAGGCGCGTTCATGGGCATTTATCCTCTTTCGGACAGGTTCTTTCGTTCCACCTGCATAATGGAAATGTCCCCTGTCAAAGGCAGCAAGGGTGCAGACGCAGCACTCTTGTGCTGCTTGTTTCACTTCTATCAAATAATGCAGATAAATATAGGTACAGGCGGTCACAAGGGGCCCTAGAGAGAGTGCATCACGGCGGCAACACTGCGGCAACACGGCTGTGATTGGATACATCGTGAGCGCGGTGAAATTGAATGCGAGACATCGTAGCCGCGTGGTGATATCACTTTTACTTTTTTGTGCGTTTGTGCATAGTCTGTGCGCTAAAGCTGATAGATTAATCGTCCCGCTCGACGTGACTACTGCTCCTCGGTACAAGTAAACGTGGTGAGTGTACCCGATCTTCGCCGCGGGCGTCTGTCAATCAAACTGATTGACGCGTGAGCTCGGATACAAACTCGTTGATTTTGAGAAGGCCCCAGTCCCACTCGCGATTGTGATGGCGCTGGTGTGACTGTTAAGCGTTTCATGCAAAGAACGCTAAGCGGCAGCTTCCTTGCATATAAAATAATTTTGTGAGCTTACACTACTTCTATAAGGCTGGAGCCATAGAGGAGCTTGAGGTAACCAAGCTTCTTGCAGCTTTTTAAGTTGGTCGTTTACTCAAGTGCGTGGTCAGCTTGGATTTGAAGACTGCATCAGCTTTGTCTTAATTTCAATCGTACTAATTGACTGAGGCTTGATGACCCTTAAACTGAGATGCCTTGTCTTCATTGATAAGACTTCAATCATAAGACAATTATCTTGGGCGCAAATTGCAAGGCCAAGATCAGTATGAAGCTATTAAGCGTAATTCTGGTTAGCAGGATACTAATTGTCATCATATTACTAAGGGTTAATTAGCATGGTTTTACTTATTGTGCTCATGATTAACGTCGTGATAATTAACATAGTCTAGTTAGCTCATCAACTAGCAGGCTTTGGTTAGCCCTGTTCTAGCTTTACCTGGCTTCATTAACACGGTCGCCCCGCCACGGTGTTCTAGTGGCTAAGGTATACTCGAACTGATTGATTGATTGATTGATTCATTGATATGTAGGGTTTAACACTCGAAAACACCATATGATTATAAGAGATGCCGTAGTAGAGGGCTCCAGAAACTCCAACCACTTAGGGTTCTTTGACGTGCACCCAAACCAGAGCACACGAGCCTACAGCATTTTTGCCTCCATCGAAAATGCAGCCGCAACCACGGGGATTCGATCCCGCGACCTGCGGGTCAGCAGCCGAGTACCATAGCGCCTGACCACCGTGGCGGTGCAAGGTATACTCGGCTGCTTACCCGCAGGTCGCAGGATCAAATCCCGCTGCAGCGGCTGCATTTACGATGGAGGCGAAAATGCTGTTGGCCCGTGTTGGCCAGGCCTTCGCGAGTGTCCCAAGTTTCGCGAAACTCCTGCGAAACTCGGCCGGTCCTGCATAGCACCCCTGAAAAGCAGTTTTACGTCAGCTCTGTCCCACAACTAGCACAAATCTACAAAACGAAGTGACACAGTTTTAAGTATCTAACCTGGACCGAAATTTATGCTCTACGGCACCGGGCCTGGACGAAATCACAGTTCCCACGATTGAAATTCTGTTCAGTTTATCGCCGAGGGACGTCATCAATGTTATAAACTACTCCTTACAACCTCTAGGGTGCCACATGATTGCAGGATGGCAAAGGTCATTCCTATACCAGAAAGCCAGGATTAGGATTTACAGTCCATAATATTAGGCGCATCGCTCTCACATCTAACGTGCTCAAACTAGTAGAGAGATTCAGACATGGATGGCAAATATCTAAATGGTAGATAACTTAGTTTTTAAACCAAACTAAATCGGCTTTCGTAGTGAATGCTCCATTTGCTGTGTCCATGCTGATTTAGAGAGCCGAATTCAGCTTGCTCGAAAAAGAAGGCAGCATACGCTGTGTTAGTAACGCTTGACATAGGCAAAGCTTATGATAATGTTAAGCACTTCCTTTCATTGAATACGCTACAGAAATTAAGTTTCCCACATTAAGTTTCCCACAATACTTAACTGAGTGGGCGGCACTATTTTTAAAATCAAGAGAATTTTACTGCATTATGGGTGCGTGTTCTTCATTTAAATTCAAACACTCACGCACAGTTCCCCAAAGAGTCTTATCTCCAGTATTATTCAGCGCCTTAATGAGCATAATTCCAACTGAACAGAAGTTACTGTGTTCATTTATGCTGATGACATCGCATTCTTCGCTTCTGGCTGCGATATTTACTCCCTATAACATAAATTGCAATGTGACATTAGTATGTAGGAAATTTGACTTCTGTCCATTTTATTGTCGTTCAATGTCACCAAAAGTGCGCTCTTGGTATTTCCGCTTGCAGGCTCAATTTCAATTTCCGCACAATAATTACGGGAGCCCATTCAACTAGTTGACTCTATCAAATATTTGGGGAATCGCCTGTAATGAAAAGCTAAGCTGGAGCCCACACATAGCGTATATAGCTGCCGAAGCACAACGGGCCTCAGGCTTACTGCACAAGCTGCGTAGCCGTGCATACTGGTTACGGAGGCCCAACTTGATAATGCTGTACAAAATGTACATATGCCTAATACTGCATGAATTAGAATGCATACGATTGTTGGGTGGCTATGTTTATAAAAAAAAAAACCTCTGCTTGTCTTACAGCGAATGTGTCTAGGATTGCCCACTTTTTTGGCTATCAATGTATTGTATACATCAGGAAACGCACCTGCCTACACCACTTTGTCGATTTCGCATTTTGACAGTACAAGCATTTTGTTTTAATTTTATAGCTTACCGGCAATAAGATCCCAATGAGCGCGCTTTCATCGCAGACTGAGACGTCTTCTTGCTCACTGCCAGCGGTTTCACACACCCCAGATAATATTTGTTCAAAATCCACTACGAAGTATAAATGTGAATGCGCCTAATGACTTGAATTGTATTAATATGATTGAATATGATAATACTTTCACCTTAAAATGTAATGTTGAATTCCAATGGCAGATCACGAGCGCCGGGCCAGATTGCGAATGTAGCGCGCAGATCCGAGTGGGATTGCTCTCGCCAAATGTGCGATTGGAACGTGCTCGTCTCGACGGGAGCTCTTGGGGAGCGGAAATCTAGCGAGGGAGCACGAGAGGGTGCGAGGGAGTGCAAAGCTCTTTTCGGACATCCATCGGTGATTAGATGGAAGACGGGCGAACAAAATACGTCTCTTGAACTTCGGTCAAATCTGCTTATTTCGGCGGAGCGAGAATTCTTGCTCCTCGGAGCAATCCGTGATCTGCGGTTGCTCTCAATCTGCCATTGGAACACACACTTTACGCCCCTAATCCGCCATTGGAATGTGATTGCACCGCTCAGAGCAGAAAAACTTGATCTGGATCTGCCATTGGACTTCATCATAAGCTCCAGTCCTTCAGATTTCAAAATAACATACTAATAGATTGCCTGGTGCATGCATAAACAAATAATATAATAGCCGCAGATGTCTGAGTGAACAATCAAAAGACAGGTGTAGGCATTGCCTCTGATTTACTGGGGCTGGTCTTTCTCAGTGAGACTGCCTAATTCTAGTCCAGTTTTTGAAGCTGAGCTCATTGTGGTTGTTTTAGCTAAAGTGGTTACTTGGGCGTGTTGGTACGACATAGTTGAAAAAACAAACAGGGCACGAAACGAGAGACCAGGTGAAGAAGTACATGTACAGGGTGCTGAGACAACAAAAACATTATTCCTCAAACCACGCATATATACCATGCATTATTTTAGCACTTCGAAAAGTTCCGTCATATGAAAGCAGTCATAATGACAGACTCTCTTTTAGTTTAGTGCAGCTAACCAATGAGAACTCTCGAACACTATGGACATTCTGAACATTAGTACCGCCACAGTTGACCCACCTAAGTTTACTGTGGGCTCTAGGTCACTGTGGATTATTATTGGATGAACTGGCTGGCCCATTCCTGAGTACGAGCCTCGCTTGACGTCCCAACAATATCCATACTGCAAAAAGTAGAACACATAACCGCAATAAGATATAGAAAATCAGCCGTCTGCATTAATATGATAAAGAAAATAACTATGTACAGAATATAACCTCCTCAAGATTCCTTGGCGACCTCTGTGGAGTCAATCTAGAAAGCTTGAAGTGTTCTTTGCTAGATTTTGATGCCATGTCCACCCGCAAAATTAATATTTACACAACGCTGATGAGGTGATATCACCCCTCTGTGCGTTTGGCGGAGAAATAGAAACACTTGAACATTATTTTATATTAGTCTTTACTTAGAAAAAGGCTTCTTTTTTTCCTTTCTGTATATAAGTATTAGGTTGACGGTGAAAAGTGTGCTAAACATTAGTGCCTCAGTTTTGGCACATTGCCGCAGGGATGCTTTCAATGCAGTTTGAGATTTTATTCAGGCTTCCAAACGTCTCTCATTGTAATCCCCAATCTTATAAGTACTATTTTGTCTCATAAAAAAGTTTTTGGCACAGATTTTGAATGGTTAGGTGAAGTAAACGCAGCTGCGTGGTCGTCTCAAAATCTCAAATATCAAAATCTCTTAGATTAATTTTTCGATAATTCCCATTTCTATCTCTCGCTATGTGCTTTTTCTTGAATTAGTTATATTTCATTATATGCTCATTCCCAAAAATAGTTGTAATGCTCACACAAAAAGCACTCTACCATTTCTTGGCCAATTGTCCGGAGTGGGTATGAGCCACATTTTAAAGAAAATCAACAAGCAAACTAACACAATTTGGTACGAAAACCACGATCTGATAAAAAGGGGCGCCTTAGTGGAGCACTACGAGATTTCAGACTCACGGAATTCTTCAACATGCGCCTTAATCTAAGCACATGGACCTCTTGCGTTTCCGCCTCCTCTGAAAATGTGGTCGCCATGGGCTGGATTCGATACCACAAACTCCACCACGGCTTCCCTAAGAATGAAATAGAATGGAATGAAAAAACTTTATTTCAGTCCTGCAGGACACGCTTAGCGCGTAGCGGGCCTCACATATTTATTTTGGCTTGCGGAACCCCACTTATTGTTTTCAAAAGCGTATGCATCTAGATATAGTTGTGGTTCCGGCTTGCGGTTTAGTATATCTAAATTTGTTTCCTAAAACAACAATTTCTATATTACTTTTCATGGTCATGTTTCATGCTAATCACCTGCACGTCTTGCAACCGAAAGTTGTAAATAGAGATTTCATTGATTGATTGACTGATATATTGATTGATTGACTTTACAGGCTGCAGATCTGGCTGCTTCCCCCGTGCTGCTTCGCTACGATCGCACCGAGGTGGTGACGTACGCGCCCATCCTGTTCACCAGCCACTGTGTGCTCATCGCTGTCGCAGGGGAGCCAGGCGTGAACGCTTTCAGCTACTTGTTTGTATTCCACTGGGAGGCGAGTCAGATCAGTTCATCGGCTCAGCTCTGATTTGTGTATGTTTTTGTGGAAAGGCTAAGACGAAGAGTGTTTTTATGTTACGGTCAATTTTTGAGCATGATTAGCTTTCTTTACGCGGCACTGAAAGAAGCTCTCTAAAACAGCAACATAGAAATATCTTCATGAATGGAGGAGGGGGGGGGGGGGCTAAACCATGCATGAAGTATGTACGTGTGTGCATTTGTAAGCTTCGTGTATGTTTATTTACACATGCAAAATTGAAAAATTTCGGGGGAGTTTTTGAATTTTCTTTATAGCCTAACGTTGCCGAACGCAAAGTTGAATTTTCAAGCACGCACTTTAAATGGGGTGACAAAGAAATTGAAAGCTACAACAGAAGCCACTCCAATAGACTCCAACTTGTGATGAACACGAGGCCCGCACTTATCAGCTTTGCTGGGAGACTGCCTGTACAGTGTGGCGATGCTTTCTGGTTAGCGTATATAACTTTTATTGTTTTTTTCTATTAGACAATACAATTCTTTGTAAACATCTTGTAACAGCAAGACTCCATTCGTCTATGCACGCGAACTCCACGTTGACAAAGAAGTAAGTTGGCTTAACTCAAACGGCCGTGACTGTCAAGACAAATTAACAAATATTTCACTAATTAGTCATTACATTACTTATTTGAAGGAAGTTATTTACATTCAAATGCTGTGTGCGACAACTCATGGAAGAGAGACAGAGAAAACTTGATTTCTATGAAGGCTTGAGAGTGAAGGTGAGAGGGCCTCTTGCTTCCGGAACCCTATCATCCGGACCACCTGCCGGGCTAGAGCGGTGGCTATGGCACACACTCTAAATCAAATTGGGAAGTTTTTCATGCTATTCGAGATATTAAGGCCAAATTTTCATAGCCATACGGCAACAGATCGCGTTAGGTTTGAATGAAATAAGACCACTCTGTTAAGCGATCACTGGAACTGTTCTTGACAAGGAAAGCGACAGGTCCCTGACTGTTAAGGCATTTAATTAAAGCTCTGTTATGTTAAGAAAACATGCTTAGTAGAAACCACTGGCAAAGCAACTTGGCTGCTCAGATATGTTTTATCTTACTTGGTACGTCCGGTGACACATTGGAAGCGCACGCTCTGGTCATCTTTCATAACCACATGTACGCGTCGCAGCGCGTGTTTTTTCTTTTTTTTTTTACGCAGCGCTACGCAATTTTTGTTTCCTAACTTCGGCCAGGGGGCGCTGCGCCGCGCACTTCTCGTCGCGTTTCTATCAAAAGTCGGTCGCTCGGCACCTCGCTCCCGACTTCTGCCTTTGCTATCTCAGCACGTTCACGCGCTCTGCACGCACCGTTATCTGGTCGCCCTCCACGTGCAGCGTCACCTGTGGCTTGCTCCGAAGGTTTAAAAGGTTATAAAAACGTTTTCACGGTGTGAATCTTACCAGAACCGACAGCGATTCATTAACAACCTTTTCGGGACCAAGCATGTCAAACACGATGTCTTTGAGCGAGTGCTACGTGCATGTCGATGGTGAACAGCCGCCTTTTTATTACAAGAAAAGTGAAGTGACAGCGCCAATTCTGTATGTATGTTACCGGTACGACGCACATTTGCTACGGTATTCGTGTCTTCTCGTTGCGGTCGGCAAACTACCACCACGTTTTCGCGTGCATTTGTATATAGCGTAGGGATTTCTATTGTTTGAATGCCAAGTTTGTCGCGCAGCTTTCAATTTATTAGGAAGTCAGTGTGAAGAGACTAAACTTACGTCGGCCCTGTTCAGTCCCTGGCACCATTTCACTGCGGTGTGTTCACTTTCCACAAGAGTTCAACTTTAGCCGAGGTTTTCATGGGATGTTAACATGGTTGTATCGTAAGTCGAATGACACCTTTGGTTTTTTGCAGCTCTTTTGAGAGTATAATGCGGCGCACAAAAAAAAAGCATTTTATGCCCACTTCGACCATGCATGTTTCTTGCACAGGTCACGGGATCGAATTCAGGCTGTGGCACTTGCAATTTCGATGGAGGCGAAAATGCTGTAGGCCCGTGTGGTCAAATTTGGGCGCACGTTAAAAAACCCCAGGTGGTCGAAATTTCTGGAGCTGTCCACTACGGCGTCTCTGATAAACAAATGCTGGTTTTGGGACGTTAAACCCCACATATGAACCAATCAATGTTTCTTGCAGCGCATGTTTCATTTCGGATACTATCCACGCCTTATCACGCAGCGTGTTCACCTGATTCGAATGTTGATTCATTTGTTTGGACAGCTCGCTTGGTCGTCGTCATATAACACAATACCTACTAAGATCGAGCATGTGTTTAGGTTACGCAGAGATTCGCCCCCTGATAGAACCAACACTTCCCTGTCTGTCATTCTTACACCAAATTCTGAGCGCACTGTTACTGCGTTTCGCTCCGGGGGAAATGGAGCTGGCGTATGCAGGACTCCAACTCATGACTTTCCATTCTAGCATCACAACACCTCATCCAGCAACACCTCAACCTGCAAGACCTATAGGTATAAACGCTCAGCGCGAACCCGCAGCACACATATCTTTACACTGAGTGGTGACGAGAAGTCTACAGCCATCAGCTGAATAAAACACTTGCAGTGTTCACAGTACAGTATTTTAATTAAGTGTATTAAGCTATAAAGCTCCATCACTTTCGCACTGCCAAAGGTTGTCTCGGAAAGCCAGAGCGGAATCTCGAAATGTACAGTAGTTGTCTATTTGCTGCTTTTTTTTTCAGTTCACAAACATGTCTTCTTTTATTATGAGTCCAGCTGTCGCGTTTCTTTCAATGAAATACTAGTTTGTAGTACGGTGCATGACAAAAAATTTTCAAAACAACGAGGCTGCGGAGCATCGGCGAACTCTTGACGTCTTTGCATCTCGCACCACTTGCATTGGAAACGGTAGAACTTGACGGGCAGTTTTCAGGTCTTCGTCCTGTTTAAACTTTTCTGGCAGCTCACAATGCGGCAGTTGTGCGTGCCGGCTTTCTAGAATGACGAAAGAGCACTGCCCATAGCGTGAAAAATGTGAGATAAGCGCTCCAAGGAACATGTTTCTCGCGCGCGCAATAGGAAAACTGATAGCAAGCGCGGCCCGTTCAAGCGACCAGAGCTTTGCCCTCTTTCCGCTAGGGTGGTGATCGGCGCTGCGCAAACTTGAGCCTGTCTTCCCTAAGGCCACGTCAACGCGAAGCTACGTGCCCCCTTTCTCCATAGAGAGAAGGCGTGGCGCCGCGTCAAAAAGCCTCGCGCTGACGCGCTGCGACGCGTACGTGTGGTCGTGGGAGGAATGTGTTCTGAGACGCCTCTCTCGCAGGTGTGGGCACTTCTCCTCGCCACGATTCCGGTGGTGTCCGCGGCTCTCGCATTCATCGAAAAGCGAAGACCGAGCACTGGTGGCAGCTTCGTGTGGGAAATGTATGAGAATGCGTGGGACATCCTGCGTTCTTTTGCCTACGAAGGTTTGTATGCACGCACCTTGGCATTCGCGGGATGAAAGATTCGTGGTCTTGATTTTAGCAGCACACTGAGGGACTAGGAATAGGAAACGGTGTCTCAATACTGCTCGTAAGGAGCATCAGCGTTCACTGTCAGACATGCAAACCTTTTCACTCGCTGCCAATTCTAAACAAAGCGGTTTCACACCATTCCTGGCCGATCTCTAAGATTCTGTCAGGTCATAAACAACAGATAGCAATAGAAATCAACGAAGCGTTTCACATTCACAGGAAAAGAAAAATTTCTATCAATCTTCCTTCTATTGTCCTATGTGACGCATGATTTCAATACCTATGCGCCAATTGCGAACGTTGATTACAAATATTATCTGTTTTCTGCTCCATTTTTTACTTCAATTTTATTTGCATTTTTAAAATAACTTAAGTTGGGAGTCAGCACCCGTGTTGTGTGCCATCTTTTCCTAGTCCTCGTCACTCAGAGTGTTGCTGAAATCAAAATGAATCTGTACTAACTTGCTCTTCTTTCCTGGTCCTCGTTGGCCCTAAAGAGTTACAATGTTTTATGTGCGAGGGCATATCTTACGTATGCGCCCTCATTCCCCCCGTCATTCTTACTCTATGCAAGGTGGTGTTTTGGCTTACCGTAAGTATTCTCATGCTGCCAACACTGCCTAGCACCAGTTAGCGGTTGGATACTCTCGGCTATTTGATATCCAATGTTGATGCTGTAGCAATAACCATATCTGGGTCTTTACTTGCCAAAACAACCGCATAAGCATGGCCGTGGTGCAGGGCTCCTGAAGCTCAGACAACATCGGCGTTCATTAAAAGGCCAGGCCAGTCAACAGGCTCCGACTTCTTCTTACACCCTCCAAACGAGCTCGCGCATCTTTCGTACACCTGACCGGCCTCCTTGCAAGCGCAGTGACGTCAACTCCGTGATCGGCGATGTTGACTTCATTACTCTTTGTTGAGACCTATAGTTTAGACCAATCGACGTGCTTCGTGCTGCGTCACGTCACCGATCGCCGAGTTGACGTCACTCCACGTGGAAGGAGGTTCGTTACACGCTGGAAAATTGTGCTAGCCTTTCTTGCGCGTTTCGGAGCCTGTTCACTGGCCCTTTATTATGCATTGACATCACCCATAACGTAGACGAAATAAATAAGAACAAAATAAGAACGAAATGGACTTTATAATGACTGCACACCCAGGAATCGTGAAGGATGTGGAAGTGGTTGGCAAGGTACGATGCAGTGACCATAGAATGGTACGGTCTCGAATTCGCCTAGACTAGAAGAAGGAACAACAGAAACTGATACGCAAGAAGCCAATCAATGAGCTAGCACTGAGAGGGAAAGTACAGGAATTCAGGGTGTCGCTGCAGAACAGGTACTCGGCTCTTAGTGAGGAAACCAACCTTAGCGTAGATACAATGAATGATAATCTGACGAGTATCATTACGGAGTGTGCAGTGGAAGTTGGAGGCAGGGTAGTTAGACAGGACACTGGCAAGCTTTCCCAGGAAACGAAGAACCTAATTAAGAAGCGTCCAATCATGGAAGTCTCAAGTACAACAGACAAAATAGAACTGGCAGAGCTTTCGAAGTTGATTAATAGGCGTAAGATATGCGATGTAAGAAGGTATAACATGGAGAGAATTGAACACGCTCTGAAAAACGGAGGAAGCGTCAAAGCAGTGAAGAGGAAACTTGGGATAGGCAAAAGTCGGATGTATGCACTAAGGGACAAAGAAGGCAAAATAACTACCAATATGGATAGGATAGTTAAAATAGCGGAGGAGTTTTACAGAGATCTGTACAGTAGCCGAGACAACCACGACCTAATAGTATAAGAACTAGCAGTCCCCCAGATGACACCCCAACAGTAATGATGGAAGAAGTCAGAAAAGCTTTGGAGAGCATGCAAAGAGGCAAAGCTGCTGGTGAGGATCAGGTAACATCAGACCTGCTGAAAGATGGAGGACAGATTGTGTTAGAAAAACTAGCCACCCTGTTTACGAGATGTCTCCTGACGGGAAGGGTACCAGAGTCTTGGAAGAACGCTAACATCATCTTAATACATAAGAAAGGAGATGACAAGGACTTGAAGAATTACAGGCCGATCAGCTTGCTCTCTGTAGTATACAAGCTATTTACAAAGGTAATTGCTAACAGAGTAAAGAAAACATTAGAATTCAATCAACCAAAGGAACAAGCAGGATTTCGAACAGGCTACTCAACAATTGACCACATTCATACTATCATTCAGGTAATAGAGAAATGCTCAGAGTATAACCAACCACTATACATAGCCTTCATAGATTACGAGAAGGCGTTTGATTCAGTAGAAATATCAGCCGTCATGCAGACACTGCGGAATCAGGGCGTAGATGAAGTATATATAAACATTCTGGAAGAAATCTACAGGGGATCAACTGCTACCATAGTGCTTCATAAAGAAAGCAACACAATACCAATCAAGAAGGGTGTAAGGCAGGGGGACACAATCTCCCCAATGCTATTTACCGCGTGCTTACAGGAGGTTTTCAGAAGCCTAGAGTGGGAACAGTTAGGGATAAGAGTTAATGGAGTATACCTTAGTAACTTGCGCTTCGCCGATGACATTGCATTGCTGAGTAACTCAGGGGACGAATGGCAACTCATAATTACGGAGTTAGACAAGGAGAGCAGAAAGGTGGGTCTTAAAATAATCTGCAGAAAACGAAAGTAATGTACAACAACCTCGGATAGGAGCAGCGCTTCGAGATAGGTAATGGTGCACTTGAAGTTGTAAAAGCCTATGTCTACTTAGGGCAGGTAATAACCGCAGAGCCTAACCACGAGATTGAAGTAACTAGAAGAATAAGAATGGGGTGGAGCACATTCGGCAAGCACTCTCAAGTTATGACAGGTATATTGCCACTATCCCTCAAGAGGAAGGTATATAACAGCTGTATCTTGCCGGTACTTAGCTACGGAGCAGAAACCTGGAGACTTACAAAGAGGGTTCAGCTTAAATTGAGGACGACGCAGCGAGCAATGGAAAGAAAAATGGTAGGTGTAACCTTAAGAGAAAATAAGTGAGCAGAGTGGATTAGGGGACAAACGGGGGTTAAGGATATCATAGTTGAAATAAAGAAGAGGAAATGGACATGGGCCGAGCATGTAGCGCGTAGACAGGATAACCGCTGGTCATTAAGGGTAACTAACTGGATTCCCAGAGAAGGGAAGCGGGTTGATTGATTGATATGTGGGGTTTAACGTCCCAAAACCACTACATGATTATGAGAGACGCCGTAGTGGAGGGCTCCGGAAATTTAGACCACCTGGGGTTCTTTAACGTGCACCCAAACCTGAGCACACGGGCCTACAACATTTCCGCCTCCATCGGAAATGCAGCCGCCGCAGCCGGGATTCGAACCCGCGCCCTGCGGGTCAGCAGCCGAGTACCTTAGCCACTAGACCACCGCGGCGGGGCGGGAAGCGGGTTAGGGGGAGACAGAAGGTTAGGTGGGCAGATGAGATTAAGAAGTTTGCGGGTGTAAATTGACAGCAGCAAGCACAGGACCGAGTTAACTGGCGGAACATGGGAGAGGCCTTTGTCCTGCAGTGGACATAGTCAGGCTGATGATCATGATGGTGATGATGATGATGATGATGATAACGTAGACTGCTATCGGTGTGCATCGACGCACACGTCTGGAATCGAACGCGCGACTTTCATGCTCCTGTTGTTGTCTTGATGATTGCAAGGGTTAAGTGGCTATATTGACTCTGAGCTGAAGTCATGAAAGTTCACATTTGTCTTACGCTAAGTTTTAGCCAGCGCGACATTGAGCTTGCGCAGAGTTGCGGTAATGTACTCGAAGATAGGTCGAACCATAAAATTTTTCAAGCTACAGCTAGTGTACGCTGTGACTAGAAATTAAAACGCGACACATCAGCGCAGAACGTTACCTCTGCGCAAATTTCAAACGCATGTTAAAGGTATGTTTTGTCAACATGAAACTTAAATGATATTTGTGAGCCTCTACAGCCAGGTTTGCTAATACGCACGCATATTTGCAGAATTTCGACGAACGAGTGAACGGTAAATTTCAATTATCGGTCTACAGACGTGGTCTGATCGCGTATGCACTGCAACGCAATACGAGTGGTGGAACGCTTGGTATAGCACACATCCAAGAGACCGTGCGAAAAAGGCCTGTCCACATGTAGCCGCCGCAGCGCGTAGCTGTATATGACGTTGCGCCGCGCCTTTTTCATACCGAGAAAGAGGGCTTGTGGCTAAGCGAATACTCACGCCCGTTCTTTCCACATGGAGATGGCGTGGCGCCGCGACAAAAGCCACGCGCAGACGCACTGCATTGGGCACGTGTGGTCAGGCCTTTAGGTGCAGAAAGCTTTCAGGGGGAAACTGTATGAGGGTTGACGGGCAGGGTCAGTCAACAGAGCTCCGTAACATAAACAGACAGAGCAAAAAAAAAAACATGTCCGGCAATCTCTTTCGAGCGCTCAAGGGAGCATGCGGCTTCTGCGCGTGCCGCCATGGTTTATAAGATGTAGTATAGTGAAAGTGCCTTAAAGAATGAGTCAACCTGAAAGAAGCTTGGTCACAACACAGGACACACGGCAAAGACGATAAGCCACGGTGGTCGTCTCCTCTACTCGATCTGGTGGCTCACCGTTCTCGTGCTAACCAATGGTTTTGCGGGACAACTCAAAGCCAGCATGGCCATCAAGACAGAGCCACCGCGGTTCCGTTCTGCAGACGAAGTAGCGTACCGACCAGCCATAAGACCTATGGTTTGGAAAGACACCGTGTACGAAACTTACATAAGGGTAAGTTCGTGTAGCATCCCGCATGGCCTATATCGCCTGTTTAGTGAATCAAGGGCTTCATGCAGTGTCTGTAGACTCTGTACTATAAAGTGACATCTTCTGAATGGTATTTTTATTTAAAGCGATGCCTTTCAGATGTCTCTTGCTATTACGTGCTGTTGCCATAATATCAATTCTGACGAAAATGTCCGAACAACCATAATTAAGCTTTCCTCAAGTAGAGACCTTCATATGAGAGCAAACGGGTATGTCTGCAAGATTCCAGCTGTATGCCAACTCTTGGCTGCTGTTCACTATGTATATGATGGTTGACCATCAGCTAAATTTGCCTCGCCGCTGATATGTACAAAGTTGTCTTGGTTTGCCATTTCATTGGTCCTTTCTTTTAAATGCCAAGCATTTCTTAGTGAACTTCGGCGACTTGGACCGTAGCTATCTATATATCTGTCTAGCCGCCTTCAAAATTTAGCTCTCCTAGCCGTTTAGATAATGGGATCTATACCCAAAATTTGTATTGGCATAACATGAGTGTATGACTAGCATAAGGGACAGTCACAACATGAAAAGCACGACGTGGATATCATGAATGTGATGATTTTTATGTCATGGTCTTGCTGTTGTTGCGGTGGTTTTGTTCACATGAGATGTTACAAAACTGGTATGGTACGACATTATTGCATGGCAAACATAAGTGGCAGGCCCTAAATTGAAAATCATGACATGTACGCCATGTAAGTCGTAACTACATGCCATGCTCGTGGAGCGCTCGTGGTCCTTTTCGCTAGCTTCGCATATACCAACATTGGTATTACATGAAGTGAATGGATGACGATAGGTATATGACTGGTGCAAACATGATAATCATGACATGTGTGTGATGTAATAACGTGACTACTGCTACGCTCATGATGCGCTCGCGGCCGTTTCGCTAGCCTTACATGTAACGAATTTCGTATTACGTGATGGGGATGAACTACGAACCCAAATGCCGGGCGCAAGCATGATAATCCTGACATGGAAGTCATGTACCGCTAAATTGTCATGCCACACTCGTAGTTCACTTGCAGCCGGGTCGCTAGCTCAATATATATCTTAGTAGCCATCGACTAAGGTCACTATATTCCGAACAGGAATTCCAGGTTCTAACAAGCGAATACTGTCATGCATGTCATGTACGGTATGGTGGTGCCGTCGTTGCGCGACTACTAATAACACACTTGCATTTTGTCTAGATACGTGAGTGCGCATAACATTTCTACTAGTGCTTACTGTGTACTACATTCATCCGCCTCGTAACATTGTGCTGATTTAAAGTGACATATCAGCCTTCCTGATTCGTGCTTGCATATCAATTCCCACTGTGCGTTGGATTGGCCTTTTCTTTTTACTGAATTCGCACGCATAACATTGTGCGCGCATAGTCTCTCGGGAAACCTGGGTAGACCCGTAGGTAACCCAATGAGAAAAGTAGCATTACCCTTGAGTTTACGACTAGATTCCAAGAAAAGGCAAACGCGTTGAGCCGGCCGGGGGTGGGGGGCAACACAATATTTGGTGGGCAGCTGAGACTAAGACGTTTGTAGGTGCCACGTGGCAGCAGAAAGCACAGGATCGGGTTGTTTAGCAGAACATGTGAGAGGCCCTTTGTCAGGCTGATGATATATATATACATATATATATATATATAAATATATATATTGACACGTGCGGTTCTTTTGGTTTACGAAGGAAGACGCTATCACTTTCTGTTAAGCGCAACGCAGGCCGCGTTTATCTTGTATGCCACTTTGGAACGCGTTACGACGCGTGTATAAAAAAACTGACACGTGCGGTTCTTTTCGTTTGCGAAGGAAGACGCTATCACTTTCTGCTAAGCGCAACGCAGGCCGCGTTTATCTTGTATGCCACTTTGGAACGCGTTACGACGCATGTATAAAAAACTGACACGTGCGGTTCTTTTCGTTTGCGAAGGAAGACGCTATCACTTTCTGTTAAGCGCAACGCAGGCCGCGTTTATCTTGTATGCCACTTTGGAACGCGTTACGACGCGTGTATAAAAAGCCGGCGCAGTGCGCCACTCGGGGTCTTTTTTTTTTCCGTCGGCCGACGACTGTTCACGCCGCTGTTGCTGTGAGTTGTGTTTGGCCCTGTTTTGCTGGGCACAAGTTCGCCCAATAAACAGTTCGCCTGACACCGCCCTGACTCCTGCGTGCTTCCTCTCAAGTGCTGCGTGTATCACAACCTCGTGACATCTGGTGGAGGTGCGGGGTACCGATCCCCGTACCTCTCGCCCCTACCTGTACGGCAGGCCTTTCAAAGTCGTGAGTGACCACCCCGCCTTGTGTTGGCTAGCTAACTTGAAGGATCCATCAGGGCGCCTCGCACGGTGGAGTCTCAGACTACAAGAATTTGACATCACCGTCGTCTACAAGAGCGGACGAAAGCACTCCGACGCCGACTGCTTGTCTCGCGCCCCTGTCGATCCGCCGCCCCAGGATGACCAGGACGACGACTCTTTCCTGGGACCCATAAGTACCGACGACTACGCGGAACGCCAACGAGCTGACCCGGAGCTCAAGATCCTCATGGACTACCTGCAAGGCAAGACCGCCGACGTGCCGAAAGTATTCCGCCGAGGACTGGCTTCGTTTTTCCTGCGAAACAACGTCCTCCTGAAGAAAAACTTCTCGCCGCTCCGCGCCGACCACCTCCTCGTGGTACCTTCAGCGTTACGTCCAGAGGTTCTGGAAGCATTACACGACGACCCGACAGCCGGACATCTTGGTGTTTCCCGCACACTGTCACGAATACAAGAGAAGTACTGTTGGCCTCGCCTCGCTGCCGACGTCGCCCACTACGTAAAAACATGCAGAGACTGTCAGCGACGCAAGACGCCGACAACTAGGCCAGCCGGACTTCTGCAACCCGTCGAACCACCTCAACGGCCATTCCAACAAATCGGCATGGACTTACTGGGGCCGTTCCCGACGTCAACTTCTGGCAACAAATGGATTGTCGTAGCGACTGACTACCTCACCCGCTATGCCGAAACAAGGGCCTTGCCCAAGGGCACTGCCGCCGAGGTCGCCATGTTCTTCATTGAGAACATCGTCCTCCGCCACGGAGCCCCCGAGGTCCTCATCACCGACAGAGGTACGGCCTTTACGGCTGACCTAACGCAAGCGATCTTGAGGTACAGTCAGACAAGCCACCGCCGAACCACCGCGTACCACCCACAGACGAATGGCCTCACCGAGCGTCTAAATAAGACCATCGCCGACATGCTGGCCATGTACGTGGACGTCGAGCACAAGACGTGGGACGCCATACTCCCGTATGTAACCTTCGCGTACAACACGGCCGTGCAGGAAACGACGCAGTTTGCTCCATACAAGCTCGTCTACGGACGGAGCCCAACAACGACGCTTGACGCCATGCTACCGGTCGGCACCGACGAAGAAGACCTCGACGTCGCCAGCTACCTGGATCGCGCTGAAGAAGCTCGACAGCTAGCCCGCCTGCGTATCAAGAGCCAACAGACGGTCGACAGGCGCCACTACAACCTTCGACGACACCACACCGAATACCAACCAGGTGACCTTGTCTGGGTCTGGACGCCGATACGACGACGGGGATTGTCTGAGAAACTCCTGCGACGCTACTTTGGACCCTACAAGGTAGTTCGACGTCGTGGTGAACTGGACTATGAGGTCGTGCCCGATGGCTTAACGTCATCCCAACGACGCCGTGCACGACCCGAAGTCGTACACGTGGTGCGACTTAAACCTTATTACGCGCGCTGATTAGCTGTGACGCATTGTTAACGTAATTTATTGCATGTACTCTCTCTTATGTTCTGTCTTTAGCACCGGGACGATGCTTTTTCAGAGGGGGGTAGTGACACGTGCGGTTCTTTTGGTTTACGAAGGAAGACGCTATCACTTTCTGTTAAGCGCAACGCAGGCCGCGTTTATCTTGTATGCCACTTTGGAACGCGTTACGACGCGTGTATAAAAAAACTGACACGTGCGGTTCTTTTCGTTTGCGAAGGAAGACGCTATCACTTTCTGTTAAGCGCAACGCAGGCCGCGTTTATCTTGTATGCCACTTTGGAACGCGTTACGACGCGTGTATAAAAAACTGACACTTGCGGTTCTTTTCGTTTGCGAAGGAAGACGCTATCACTTTCTGTTAAGCGCAACGCAGGCCGCGTTTATCTTGTATGCCACTTTGGAACGCGTTACGACGCGTGTATAAAAAGCCGGCGCAGTGCGCCACTGGGGGTCTTTTTTTTTCCGTCGGCCGACGACTGTTCACGCCGCTGTTGCTGTGAGTTGTGTTTGGCCCTGTTTTGCTGGGCACAAGTTCGCCCAATAAACAGTTCGCCTGACACCGCCCTGACTCCTGCGTGCTTCCTCTCAAGTGCTGCGTGTATCACAACCTCGTGACAATATATATATATATATATATATATATATAAGGCGTCAAAAAATAAGCGTTACTTTTTGTTGGCGTGGTATCAGCTTTAGGGGCTTCCTCCTTTTGCAGGAGATTGTCCCTCGTCGTTGCGCCGGTGTGTGCGCTAGTCCTCATTCCTCCTGCTAAAGGCGCAGGTGTGCTCTCCGTTTCAAGAGCGCTCACCAGATGGCGCGCCACCACTCAGGCGACGTTACTAGCACGATAGCTAGTAACGAGGAAAGCAACCAGGAAGATTCTTCGACATGTGTTATGGACAGATACGATTCCAAAGTGGCACCAATGTCTAAGATAGGTAGAGTCCGGGGCATAAAAAGACGTAGCCACGAGCGCCGAGCCCATTCAGACATAGGGTATATTAACATGCAGGGTGGTAGGAACAGCCTGAAGTGGGAAGAGATAGAAGAACAGCAAAGGAAAGAGAGGCCGATGGTGTACGGTTTTGTAGAAACACATCTCAGGGACATGGAACAACCTCCGAACAATCCGGACTATGCGTGGGAATATTGTAATAGAACAGAAGGCAGCAGAAAGGGGGGTGGTATTGGGGCATTCATTCTTAAAAGTACAGACTGGCAAAGGGTCAAGCAGGAGTGCAAGGAACATTTATGGCTAAAAGGGAAAGTGGCAGGTCAAATGACACTCCTTGGTTTTTTGTACTTGTGGACGGGAGCAAAGGCCAAAGAGGAAAACCAGGCAATGGTAGAGTATATCAAAGGACATTCAGGAGTTAGGAAGAGAATGCGAGATAATTATACTTGGAGACATGAATGTGCACATAGAAGATATAGATGGGTATACCGACCCGACAGGCAAAATGATCATGGATATGTGTGAAAGGCTTGATTTGATCATTTGCGACAGTACCGAGAAGTGTGAAGGGCAAATAACATGGGAGGTAGGAAGGCTGCAGTCGACGATAGATTATTCACTAATGTCACATAGGATGTATGATAAGCTCAGGGGAATGCACATAGATGAAGGTGGCTCCAGAAGTCTGGGTAGTGATCACAAACGTATCAAGCTAAATTTTGGAAGAGCAGTGAAAGTAGGAAGGAGACAAGATGAGCAACTACAGGAAACGTTTTATTCAGAAAGGCAAATTGAAATAGCCACTAAACAAATTGAGAAAGTAATCACGGAGGATAATAAGACAGTGTGGATATACACGAATCTAATTAGACTCTTTGAGCTAGAGCTTGCTAAGACGCGTAACAAGTCACCCCGGAAAAGAAGACACAAACCCAAAAGTTGGTGGGATGAGGAAGTTAAGAGAGCCATAGCAAAACGTCAGGAAGCCTCTAGGGAACACAGACACGCTAAGCAGCGGGGTGAACCGACAGATGATGTTGGAAGAAAATGGAAAACCTTTCTAAGCTGTAGAAAGGCTGCATCCCTTCTGATCAATGAAAAGATTAGAAGAAAGGGAGCTCAGTGGCTGGTAGAAGTACATAAAAAAATAGAAAGGCAGCTGCGAACTTTGGAACCATCTAAACTCCCTAAGAAATGAGACGAGCCTAGAGCAGAGTTTTATAACTACAGCCCAAGGTGCCAGGCTAGAAGGGGACAAAGCTATTGAATATATAAGAACAAGGGTGACCGAAAAATTTCAACAAAGAAATACTTTATGCACCACAATAGACAAGGATGAATCAAGTGGTGCAATGGCTCCGTTTTCACAGCGAGAGTGGAAAAGGGCGGAGAAAAGGCTTCCTAGTAGTACATCAACAGGCCCAGACGGCTTTCCAATTAGGCTGATAAAGACATTAGGTCCGAAGTCCAAGCAGGCTCTGAGAGAGGCAGTGAGCAAATTAATAATCGATGGTGAAGTTCTCGATGGATGGAAACTTAGCAGGATCAGCATGATCTATAAAGGAAAGGGGGATAAAGCTGACATAAACAACTACCGTCCTATAACAGTGACATCAGTGGTCTACAGGCTGGCTATGCAGAATATAAAGGAAAGACTGCAGGCATGGATTGAAGATGAGGGGGTGCTGGGGGAACTGCAGAATGGGTTTCGGAAACACAGGAGGTTGGAAGACAATCTGTTCTCACTGACGCAGTGCATCGAAATAGCAGAAAATGAACACAGGTTCCTGTGGCTAGCATTCTTGGATATCAAGGGAGCGTACGATAGCGTGGATCAAGAGGAATTGTGGGGAATACTGGACACACTAGGCGTGGAACATGTAGTCACTAATCTTTTAAAGGGTATCTATAAAGGTAACAAGGTAGGTTATAAAGTGGGAAAAACAGGTATCCAAGCCTGCAGAGGTAAAACGGGGGCTTAGGCAGGGGTGCCCTCTGTCACCCTTATCATTCATGATGTACCTACAAGGATTAGAGGCAAAATTACAAGGAAGTGGGCTGGGCTTCAACCTCTCTTTAGTCAAACAAGGAAAACTTATTGATCAGGCAGTACCAGCATTAATGTACGCAGATGTTATAGTGCTAATGGCCAACAACAAGGAAGATTTGCAGAGATTGATGGACATCTGCGGTAATGAGGGAGATAGGTTAGATTTTAGATTCAGTAAGGAAAAAATCAGCAGTGATGATTTTCAATGACAACGAAGGTAGTGAGCTTAGGATACAGTAGGTCACGCTTGAGATAACAGATAAATACAAATATCTGGGCGCATGGATAAGCAATGGGACCGAGTACCTGAGGGAACACGAAATATACATGACGACTAAAGGTAACAGGAATGCAGCTATGATGAAAAATAGGGCACTGTGGAATTACAATAGGTATGATGTTGTGAGAGGAATATGGAAAGGGGTCATGGTTCCTGGGCTGACGTTCGGCGATGCAGTCTTGCGCATGAGATCAGAAGTTCAAGCAAGATTAGAAATTAAGCAACGTGGAATAGGTAGGCTTGCTTTAGGAGCTCACGGGAATACACCAAGTTAGGGAGTACAAGGTGATATGTGATGGACATCATTTGAGGGCAGGGAAGCTAGCAGCAAGATAAAATTTGAGAAGCGATTGAGAGAAATGAAGGAGGAGCGTTGGGCTAGGAAGGTTTTCAGCTACTTGTACATGAGGAATGTCGATACAAAATGAAGGAAGCGAACCAGGAAGTCGACTGGTAAATACTTAGAAAACAGGAGGTGGCCAAACCAAAAAGAACTATCGGTTAAGAAGAAAGTGAAGGAAACGGAGACTGACATGTGGAAAATGGGCATGATTAAGAAGTCCGCACTAGAGATCTATCGAACTTTTAAGCAGGAAATTGCCAAGGAAAGGATCTATGATAATACTCGGGGTAGTTCTCTACTGTTTGAGGCAAGGACGGGAGTACTGCGAACCAAGACATATCGGGCCAAATACGAAGGGGTAGACACAGTATGCAGTGCGTGTGGAGAGGAAGAAGAAACTGCCGAACACTTGATAATGTTCTGTAAAGGGCTTCACCCTATAGTTCAGGATGATGGCGCAGAGTTTTTCAAAGCACTGAGGTTTAGGGACCGGGAGGGCAAAATAGACTTTAAGCAAGTAGACTTAACTAGAAGGAGGTTATCTGATTGGTGGCGAAAGTCAAGGGACGAGTGAAAATTAAACTCTTCTCTGCAAAGTACGAATCCTCAAACTCACTTTTTAAGGGAAAAAATAAGTATAGTTTTGGGTGCATCAATTATTACGTCTTGGTGGCGCTAGCCACCGCCCGATCTGAGCCATATCCATCCATCCATCCATCGACGCTTGCCCCACTCTCGGTGCGTGCACTAGTTTGGTAGGAGACCGCTAGGTGGCCGCGCCTATATATAGCGGTCGTTCTCGGCAGGCTTACTCTCTTTATCGCCGGACATCACTCAGTGAGCGTTGATACCGCTACCCACTATTAACGCCGCCGAAGCCAAATAAGCGGCGCGGAGGGCTCGCCGTCAGGACGCTTCGAGAACTTTCCACTACATCCTATGACTCAAGATCCTCTGGCTTTGTATTTTAGCGGATCAAAAATCTATCATACTTAAACGAACACGTTCTTCTAAGCTCATTTGATCTGTATATAAGGTCTTCAACAAAAATTATATATTGAGTCAAGATGTAAATATCTGTATTGACATGTAAGTAATAAACAATGTGTATATAACGTGTTCACACAGTCACACCACAACCACTCTCGTGTCCCGACTTTATATGATGATGATTGAGCATATGTACAGAGATTTCGTGATTTACCCGATTTAACCTCTGGAGCAAGCCCCCTCGTCATCATTCACTTCGTGGATATGCGGGAATTTTTATCGCTATGTGTGCACAGTTTGCCCGAGGGAAGTGGAGGGGGAAAGTAATCACGATGGCTGTACACCTCTACAAACGCCCATTGTATTGTTAAAGACAGTTACAGGGCTCACTTTTCTCTTCTTTCCCCTTTAACTACCACATAGGACAACGTAAAAAGCATCGGAAGGTACTTGGGCTTGTAAAGAGTACGTAGAGCGAGTCGTAAGGATGGTAATTATCATTGTTCACAATATGCACCAGTGCCCAGCTAACAAAGTGGCATGACGTGGCTCCATTTCCGTGAGTACACGTACACACTTTATGGTGACTACTTCCTTTGCTTTTATTGCTGGGTCGCAGACTTCCGAGAGACCATCAATGCAAGACCTGACCCGCCAGGTGCATCGACACGGCGGGTTCATGGCCATCACCGACATGTACACCCCGACAGCCATGGAACAACTGTACAGCGGCCGAGCGGTCATCGTGAGCGACCATTACGTCACCATGCACATGTTGGCCAAGCAGTGCCGATTGAGCGGAGGCAAGCTGTACGTGGCGCCAGAGGTGCTATTCTCTCGCTTCTGCACGGTGGCACACTCGAAGCACTTACCTCCCGAACTGGAGCGCAGGATTCACGCTAAGTACGTATTCGCTCTCACTTTATAGGTATTCACGAGCGTAATTGGGCATCTCTCTCTTCATCTGTTGCTTGGTTTCACAGGACAACACACATGTTACCACTCGACGAAAGCGACGCCCGAATCAATCGGTACATCATCGGATGTATTGGGTTAATCAAATCAGACCGCGTACACGTGCAAAGCAGATACACGTATAGTACTCTAGAACCAACATCATCGGTGCATCACCATTAGGCGCCATTAGGATCCCTTTGTATGGGGGGGCGTGCGTGCGTGTGTGTGTGTGTGTGTGTGTGTGTGCGTGTGCGTGTGCGTGCGTGTGTGTGTGTGTGTGTGTGTGTGTGTGTGCGTGTGTGCGTGTCGTGTGTGTGTGTGTGTGTGTATGTGTGCTATTTCGAGGCCTGCCGTTGGTGTGGACTCCGAAATCTAATTTTCCGCAACCTCGGGTCCTTTTGAGAGTACCTGCATCCAAGCCTAGGTGGGTCTCCTGTAGTATACGATGACGCACTCGTAAAAGGTGACATGTTACTCCCGCAGTTCGTATTTCGACGGCCATGCTCTGCACTGTCGTTATATTGCTCGTGTTGATTCCCTGGTCACAAGTTCGTCCAGTAGTTCAGCCATAAAATTCCACCTCATCACAAACACAGCACATTTAGTGGAAGTGCGAAAGATCCATGGTGGCACTGGTCTATCCATACCAGCTCACTCTTCATCCATAAACTGTGATGCCCTCTTATCTTAATCAGCAGCAGCGAAATGCGTAATGTTCAAAGAATTGGGGCGGGTTTCTCAAACCTATCTTTATATAACAAGGCCAAAATGTGAAAAGCTTAAGATGCGATTAATAAACAAAATAATTTGACCTTCACTCCATGCATTACAGTGATCCTGTTGTATCATGCAGTTATTGACAGTATGCTATTCCAAAATAATTTCACAGCCTAAAAATGATATTGTTGTTCATCTCATTTCTCCGTTAATATTTCTTCTCTCTGCTTCAACTTTTTGTGTTTGTTTTTTTTTTCCTTTTTAAGCCTGTTCAGTTCCTACGACACCCTAATTGATGTTTCATTTTTTTCAATAGCTGATCTGAGTTAATCTGGTCATTCGTGATTATATGGACAGTTCCACAGTAGGCGGGAGCTTCTACAGGTTAAGCTGTCAACACACAAAAACAAAACAGTGCGAAAAGTGTACCTGGAGTGGCCGCCCACATATAGATGCGGTATACGCATAACAAACTGCCACCAGCGGCGACACACGACGTATAGCCCTTAGTACCAGAATGCGCTGCCCATGGGAGGCGCTTCTCATCAACGCCGTCATAGCGCACGAGCTTTGTCGTAGTCATCTTCCATGGCCGAACCGCAGGAAGCTTGGTTACTTAGCAAACTCGCGTTTACTACAATTTTTATTGCTTCCAAAAATGCTAGCCTTGCTCCCTAAAACTTGGAATGTGTTGCTATCGCATTCATTGCTTCGCACTTTTGGCAAAACTGGGATTTAAATTGTCCCCACTTCCGTCTTCCAGTTCCATCACCTCCTTCCTAAAAGGGATGACAAGGGTTGTGCGCCCCTCTCAGCATCAATTAACGACCCGCGGTCACCATGCTTTCTTCTTTGTCTGTTGTAAACTCAGTGTTTTCTTATCAGATGATAGTAACAACCCTCCTCGCCCCTACTCTCTGTCCCAGCAGAATAACCTCTCTCGTGGAGTCCGGTCTGAACATGAAGTGGGAGGAAAACAGCATGCAAGAGTGGTTCCGCTGCCAGGCCATGCAGCAGGCGGGCAGCTCGCAGACAGGCGAGCTGTCGTTCAAGGTGCTCCGATACGACGACATGGCGGCCATCTTCTCCCTCTGGGCGATCATGGCGGCCCTCTCGGTCACCGTCTTCCTGTTCGAGTTGTGCTTTCACAGGACGTGGGCCCGGCGTCACCACAGGCTGCCGCGCATGAACGCCAGGCGGATCGCGCGCCTCACGTCACAAGACACGGCGTGGATCGCTGCGGCGCGCGGAAATAAAAAAGAAGAAAATCTAGGCGAACATAGGCGAGCGCGTCGTGTTTACGAGCGTGCGATGTACGAAGGGCGCTTCGGTCGTGAGTTCTAAAGGAAAAACCGGCTGAAAAATGCAGATTTTCCAGTAATGGTAGGCTAAAATTCGCGAATTTCAGAAACACGCGTATTACTTCGTAGACAGCACTCTCACTCTTGGTGCATGCCTTTCTCGATGTAACTCCTCCGAGTTCCGTCCAGTGCAGAATTAAGGAAACATTGCGTTCCGAATCCGCCGATAATAAAAACCGGTCAGCATGGAGGAGAAGTAAAGTTCATCAGTACACAGAGAAACTCACAATGACAGAGCCACGCAGTCCCTGATGCCAGTTATTTTCTGATGAAGTATGTGACACAACAAAGAGACGCTAAATAGGACTGCTATGCTGAAGTATCACAAGGATAGCTCTTGCGACATAAAGGAAGATATGCGTCCAATTTGTAGTGTTATTCACTCCCTCACTCACTCACTCGCCCACTCCCTCACTCAGTAAATTTAAATGCGCAAGCAGTCCACTGCAATACATTACAGAAAGAAAAACAAAAGAGTAATGTCATATCAAAGTCAAGTTTTCATTACACAAATGTAGGATGAATCAGCAAAGAAAATACAAATAAAGAAGGATAGCTCGAAGAAAAATAGAAACGTGCATTCCGCTATAAGGAGTACTTCAACTGTCGTAGGACATACCGGCACCAATAAATATTACAGTAATAATAATAAAGTAGTTAGCGAACGAAAGTAATGCGCAACCAAGACATTTGAGTATATTCTAATTGATTTTGCCATTTTGTCTCGATAGTTACGGTTTTCCTTTTTGTTTTCTTTTTTGTGTGTTTTTCTTGAAAGAATGGGCTCACCTACAGAGGCATGATTATACCAATCAGACGTGGTTTTCGCAATAGGCTACCTTGAGCCCGTGATGGCAGTAGTACAGACTGTTTATAGACAAGAGCCGGACATCGCGTGTGCCACTTGGTCTGGCGTTTTTCTGCTGAAAATCATGGTCGCTGGATCGATTCCCAACATCGATTCCCGGACTCCGGCTATGCTGGAGTGCGATTTTGCTGAAGTACTTCAGGTCGTCATAAATAATTCGGTGTATCCATTGTACAGCGTCTCTGATAGCCAACTTTGGCCGTATTGTATCGTATTTCGTACTTTTTGTCAATTTACTTCTTTATTGAATTACTGTGTTCTTTTGATATATAGCCTATTTTATTTCCTATGCCATAATGCTAAAATTTGCGAATCTTTTCCTTTGTTTCGTTTTCCTATAGCTCATTTCGGTCACAAACATTCGCTGCACACACACAGAACCTGTAAAATAGAAGAAACATGATGAAAAACTCCAGGTTAAATGAAGACGATATTGTTCTTGTAAAAGTGCATGTCCAATGCTAGATTACATGAGCCAAGAATGCTCAATTTATGTGATTTAAAAGTTAGCTTCTGTATATCATGTGCGACCAACCACGTTAGCTGCTCGCATATGACGAAGCAAGTAAAAACATTGTCACACATGGGAGGAACCCAGTATGTGCTATAGTCGCGTCTCGCAATAAAGTTTTACCAACCAACAAAGCAGCCCCTTGCCGATTGGGCTTAGGAGATTTCGAGAGAGAGAACATTTTTTTTATAAGCGAACATGTATTCTCTCTCTCTCTTTGTCCTAAAAGCAGCAAGAAAAGAGCAACATTGTAATACGTGAAGGCCCATGATGCTTCCTATTAAATATCGACATATCGGACGACATTTCACCTGATATTTCTTTTCTGCACGTACACATTTCTTCGTGTGGACTACACGATCCTTATTTATAATTTATTTATTTATTTATTTACTTATTTAACGTTCCGCTGTTTACAGCTACGCGTGAAGGGGAGAGAGAAAGTGTTACTGTATATTAGGTAAGTAAGTGACGCGAGACATAGTAAAATTCATTACTCCTAGCTAGGGGAAGGCACCTTATGTAAGTATTAAAAACAGAAATACAATTTTTGAGCGAAACGAGCATGCACAGAAACGTGCTTGCTTAGCGTACATATGTACGAAACAAAATCATGTAAAAATACACCATACACAATAAAATATTAGTAAAAGAAACGCAGTTCAGCTTCGTACAACCAAAACTAGTTTCAATGCAACAGGAAGATAGTAGGAATCCCTTCGCCCCCGCCCTCAAGGTACAAAAATTCTATAAAGAAATTATTAAAGTTACCTTGTTTACTGTTGAATCATGTATATTACCAATAAAACTTGGAACAATAAAATTAGGCCTCTCGTTGAAAATTCGTTGTTATTAAAATGACTTGTGAAGTGACTTGGTCTTACATGACGCACTGCATTTTGATCGACTGTGACTGTGTATATTAGTTTAAGGCGAGAAGCTTTGATGACTTCATCAAGACCGAAACTTGGCTATCGGCTTCACATCACTGACGCAAAAAACTATCACTTAAGACGTCGCCACACATCGGCAAATTTTGTGATGTCACTATGACTTCCCATAAAATGATGTCCCAGCAACGCTACTGCGATGTCACAGAAGACGAAGCCATAGTCCGGTCTCCATGACGTCACAAAAGATGAAGTCACAGTCCGGTCACCATGGCGTCACACAAGATGACGTCATATGTATGGCGTCATCACGTGACATCGTCGCTTGGCCGAAGGTGGCCCGGCCGATCACGGAGTCCGTGCCGAACCAGTTGTGGGGCAGAAATCTCTCTGTGTCTCCGAAGCGGGAGGAAGGGCGAAGCCACATTAGACGCAGAGAGCTTTCAAGGGGGGGGGGGGGTGAAAGAATGACAACGTATAGACTGAATGGAAAAGAAGCAAAGGATTGATGTCGACTTCCGTACAAATTCAACTTCAGATAGACTTGGAAAGCATGGTGTGCTTAGGAGAACTCAAGAAGGATGCATATCCTAGCAGAGGGTGCGCGAAGCTTCGGCAGCCTAGCTTGCGAGTAGTTCCGGATGTCCTGGGAAGATTATGGCCGCGATAACTTAAGTCTTTAGTCTTACCCTTCGCATTAGTTCAGTTGTACGCTGCGATGCAACAACGGGAACCACGGTTCGAATAGAAACAGCAACTGGGAATAATACTTATTACTTCATGTTCAGGGTTGTTTCCATCTGTTCAACGCGAACAATATTAGTTTTTACATTCTGGGCACTTAGTGGTATCCGATATATCTTACCTGATCGTCCGGATTACCTGAAGAGGTGGGTATTGTTTGAGCGATGAACTATATCACAAAAGAGCGAATAAAAAAGATTTCCGATTGCCATTTCATTCTTCACTTCACAGTGCCTGCAGTAAGAAGCCATTTGAAGGCTAACTATAAGTACCCTTTGTCTGTCACTTTTGAAGTGCTCCACTGATATTGAACCATGACTATAACTTGCGCAAGAAAAAGCACGAGTGAGAAGAGACAGACACCAAGGCTGCAAGCTCACAACTGATTTATTGAAAACATCAAATGTACTTTTATCTTCATGAATAACAAACGTCCCTCAAGGGTGGTTCTGCACACACACGAGATACAACTAAAAATATCTGTACACACAACATAATGAAAATAGCACACTAACACCAAACCTTTGGGGCTGACACCTATGTAAGTGTGGATAAAAGCACCCCCTCTCTCGTTTGTCGTCGTCAATAAATTAGCTGTGAGTTTACGTCCAATGTGTCTGTCTGTCCTCGTTTGTGTTTTTCGTTGCGCAAGTTACAGCCATTAATCAGTAAAAACTCGCCCACCTTTCAGTACTCTTGATATTGAAACCGTAAAGGGCCTCCAAGCCCTCCAAGCCTCAGAGGTAAATCGATAATTAGGTTTTTCCTTTTACGTTTCGGCGTATTTTATGCAGTCTGCAATCGAGAACCTTGGTATGAGGGGATGGCTCCACTCCCAGCTTCACATGACGGCACACACTAGTCACGGCAAAATGGCGGTTGCCAATGGTGAGGAATGTTTACAGCCGGTGACTTATAGACGGCAATGGCGTAGCCAGGGGGCGACACACAAGGCTTGTTTCCCCCTCTCCCCTCTAAAGATGACTGCCTATGCCCCTGCTTCTAGGGCTTGTTTTGCGTTGAAATATTCTTTTACGGCTCACTTTTTATGGTTAGCTGAGAAATGAGAAAAACAGCGCAAAAAGACGAGGGCACAGAAACACAGCACACATATGAGCGCTGACTTTCTGTGGCCTCGTCTTTTTTTGCCCTGTTTTTTTTTTTCAGCTAACAATATACCAACGTACCAACTCACTAAAATCAAAGTCCTGCTCGAGACCACTTTTCACATCTGTATAGGCATAACAGGCACTCTACTTCTATAGTTCTCGCAAAAAACTATGAATTGTACAGGGTGACCACGAGATGGCCCGTTTAAGGAATGAGTGCAGATGTGATTTCGATGCAATCGCAACCCACCCGCAGCCTCAAGCCACATGAGTACAGTACCTCGGTGTATTCATCAAGAAAGAAGAGATTGATGTGTACATATACACATACAAATGCAAAAATAAAAGTGAAGTGAAAAGCAGCAGTACCGAAACGGTGCATTTTAGTGCGATTGAGCCAGAAATTCGGTACTCTGTTGCGGAAAACAAGAATGGTACCACGCAACGCCAGCGCTCGCGAATGCTTCTATACGCAATTGAACTAGCAAGTTTGGCCGGTGTTCAAAGACGAGGAGCAAAGGTTGGAAGTAGCTAAAGTGGTTGCTTGGGCGAGTTTGTACGACATGATTCACATAAACATAGCGCCAATAACTAGAAACACGAAAAGAAGGAGACAGACAGCGGCACGAGTTGGTACGACATCATGTCGTACCAACTGGTCCAAGCAACCACGTTAGCTACTTTCATTTCTAGCACATTGGGCTCATTTATTTGTTTCACCGTTCAGCCATGTGTCATCGTCGCCATGCACGTCTACGCCGTGTGCAATGCCCGGAAGTTCTCTTTTCTTGTCCGGTCAGTGCCACTGTCTGTCTCCTTCTTCCCTTGACCCTCGTTATTGGCGCTGTTTTTATGTGGACAGGTTGGAAGTTTGCCAAGGGGCAGTGGGACGATTGTCAGCGCGTCCCCGGCTTTCTGTTGTAGCTTTCCTTCAACAGAAAACTCACGCTTAAGTATTTTAAGCTAAGAAAAAGAAAACATTGACAGAAGAAGAGAAGTAGAGGCAGCGGTGGGTTTCGAACCCACGCCCCCGAAGAGACTGGTGCCTAAAACCAGCGCATTAGACCACTCGGCCACGCTACCAACGAATACATGCCATTTGCCGCACTTTGTAATTAGTGCATCGACGATATCACCGGTGACTCCGGGTTCCCGGAGGAGATTGTAACGGTCACGTCGACAAAACGCTACAGGCGGGAGTAGACAAAGTTCAGGAGTACTTACAAGGAGTAGGCCTCGAGTGCTCAGCAACCAAGTCCGAACTTTTAGTCTACAATCCCACAACAAGAGGCCACAAAACCCCCCGTGGCGAAGAAAGGTAATCCTTCAAAATACGCGTTCTGTTGGCAGACGGTAACCATGAGATCCTGGTGATTCACCAATGTTCAAACTTTTGATGGCTTTTGCTATTTCCACGACCATTAGAGTGGCCTCTATGCTTTCTTTCTCGCTATCATCGAGCTTATCTGTTTTCTGAAGAAATACTTCCTCGAAACTTTCTGAATGAATGAATGAATAAACTTTATTTAAAGTACGGCAGTTTTCACCGGCTGAGGTGGGGGAAGAGGGGATTAACCCCTGCCCCTTCCCACTTTCCGTCGAATATGATGGCGGTGCCTCAGGTGACCACTCGAAGTCCTTGGAACCGGGCGGCATCTTCAGCTTGCCGAACGGCCCAAAGCCGGTCGGCCAGCTCGCCGCTTTTGAATGCCGCCTCCCAGCAGCAGCGCAGCTGACGTCGCCGATCGGCAACAGTGACCGCAGCCGCGGCGAAGGCCAGCCCCTGCCCTCGCGCGGTTATAGCACTAGCAATTGTTCTCGGAGTTCGTCCCTGCCTAAAATGCGTCGCGAAGGGAGCGTCGGCAGTGACGTCAACTTTTCCAGCATACTCCCAAAACATGTGCCGCAGAGTGGCCCTTTCCCCGCACGCTTTACACGCGTTCCCTCATATTAGTAAAAGTACTGTCAGTCTCTCCCTTTTTTCACTCTCTTTCCTTTTTGCCTCGTCTTTCTTGTCCCCTTCTCTAATCCCCCAGTGTAGGGTAGCCAACCGGAAGTCTTTCTGGTTAACCTCCCTGCCTTCTCCCTTTTGTTGCTTCCTTCCCTCATAATAGCTTTCAAAAGCACCGAGATTTATGTCTTTTTCCTGATTTACGTCATTCTGGTACGCTATGGCAATGCCTTGTACATTTTATCAATGCCAGCCAGATGCGCCCGTTCTAGATGTCCCCCACCTTCTTCTCTAGCCCATTCCCGCTCTCTCCCATCACCTATAGCCTTCGGGTGTGCTTTGCGGTAAGGGGGGAGAGTAGCCTCTCAAGCAGTGCCTCATGACGGAAATGATACGAAGTAACTTTTGTTCAGTTGTGTACAAATCCGTGGGGCGGCGTCTTGCATTCCTCGTGTTCACAACATTGGCAATCACTTTGGCTCTGTGAAATATATGGTGTTCTGAGACAGCGTGGCGCTGTTGGTAGCGCTATGCGGGCAACCAATGGGGAAGCGTCACTGCAACGTTTCTGCATGCACTGCTATGTGACGCGGCAGCGGAATGGCGGGATTGTATCGAGCTAGAAAGAAGCAGCATGAAGGAGCGAATGTGACAGAGCTATGTCATTGTTGTGGGAAACGCGTCTATTGCATAATCAGGGGAAAGCGCTCGGAAGCACGTTTGACGTCAGCAGCGCGACCCCTCATATAGCGCCGCATCACGACCACTCCCTGAATTAAGGTGTATACCGACTGCTCCCGTTAAGAAGCACGCGTTTGCACTGGCATTAAAATAAATGAGACGTTGGCTATGGCATTTATCTCATTTCCTGCAGCATAGCCCTTTTCGTCTGATATTGATCGCTCCGTTGTTTCTTCTCCCCACCGAAGGTTTTCGGTGCATGCGCGTATAATGGCACCTTTATACTTTTCAACGTCCAATTGTTCTATTACAGCTTTTTAGATGCAGAAGCATCTTATACTCGCGCCTTGTAGTGCGCCGTCCGCGCCGTCCGCGCCGTCCGCACCGCTTCTCGAACATTCGACAGCTGACGCGCGCGCATGCGCCGTCGCGCCGTCGCCCACTCTTCCACCATCTGTGCATCCCTTCCTCCTCTACACACCGCGCGCGCTTCACTCCTCCACCATCTGTGCACCCTTCCTCCTCTACACACCGTGTTCGACATCTACAATTCTCCTGATTCTCCAGTGGACGCGCATGTGGCGTCGCGCTTCGAGAACATTCAACAGCTGACAGTGCATGCGCCGTTGCGCTGCATATATACTCAAGGTCGGCGCTCGCTCGCTCAGTTGCCGTTCGTCGGTTGGTTTGTACGGCGCGTCGACGTCCAAGGTCGCGGTGAAATGAATTCCAACGAATCCACAAACACAATGATCGACGTCCCTTCGACCAGCGCCGCCCTTTCGCATACGTGTGTACGTGTTCACTCATTTAACACCCCCTCCTACAACTACGTTAACCAATTTAGCCATCGACCCAAGTAAGTCGCAATTTAACACCCCATTTCACAACCACGTTAACCAATTTAGCCATCGACCCAAGTAAGTCACACTTTAACACCCCGTTAACCAATTATATGCTCCGCATCCTCCTCAGTGTTTCCCCGAGGGAAGCTGCGGGCAATTTTTTTTTGCCCTTGTACTTCTAACATGAAACTTCCAGGATCACTTCTTTGTTTGCTCAGGAAAAATGTAGCTGAGCTTGGAGCTACCTTTCTTCTGTCTTTTTCTGCCTGTTTTAGTACACAAGATCCTTCAATGACATTTAATTTGAGTTGCTTCTTAATATAATCACACGTTCCGCAACGAATTTTTTGCGCCTTCCGTGAAACATCCTAATAGCATAACTATGCTCATAAATACTTCATTTTGTAAAAGTTTATCGTTAAATTTCCACAGAAACCAGTTAAACTGTATAGGTGTTTCTTTGGACCTATCAAACATGGACTGCACTGTGGTTCCAATATGGCACATATCTTACGCTATAGTCGCAACAGTGTGATTTATTTGGGCTTGATACATCCTCGCATGACTATTTTTCTTGTAGTGCTTGAACTTCGGAATTTCCGCATTTGCAAGTACGTAGTCAACGTCTGCAATTTCATGTTCATCTATGATTTCAGCAAGAACCTTCGCACTAATGTCAAATATTGGCAGAGTATGTACATGATCTTCTACACTACAAATAAAGCTCAAATAACTCATCTTAGCAATAAACCCTTGTACTTTTACATAACCATTGAATATATAAGAAACCTTGCCCTATCGCTTATTTCATTAGGTCCGTAAAAACAAATAACAGGCCACTTCGTTGCACACAACAGTAGGTCACACACAACCCGGCACTCATTATCATCCGCTATAACAATTTCAATTGTTACATCTGAAACGGGGTTTATTGGCGCAGGCAGTACTTGCACAGCAGGTCTATTAATGCGGAAAGCGGGAGGCAGCAACGGACCCAGGAATCACAGCACTCGGGGCAAACGCTCGCGCTTGGCTCCTCTAGCTGAAAGCGTGACCCACTGCGGCACATATTCTTCTTCCTCTCTACAATACCCCGGCGACGAAGACGAGCCATCCTGGCAAGTCAAGGTGACGAGAGTAGGAGTGGGTCATGATAGGGCTTGAGACGACTCACGTGGACAGTCTCACGACCAAGGCGTCGCCTGTCTGTAGATGGCGTGACCGGTTCGATCACGTATGTGACATGAGATCGACGTTCGACCACGCGATAAGGGCCGTGAAACTTGGGGCTAAACTTAGAGGACAGACCTGGGGAGTGGAAGGGCAGTCGGAGCCAGACGAGCGAGCCCACGGCAAAAGTCTCGACTTGCTGGTCGCGGTCGTGGTGGTCTTTTTCGAGGGCTTGCTTGTCCGAGGTGAATGATCGGGCCAACTGACACTACTCTTCAGCGTGGTGCACAATTTCAAAGAGAGGGTTGAACTCTGAGACGTCGGGACGACACGGCAAAAGGGTGTCAAGGGTGGAGCATGGCTCACGCCCATATAAAAGAAGAAA